>JAUMGZ010235745.1:0-10845 GCA_032359645.1 Pododesmus macrochisma | reverse complement strand
CTTTTTTCTTCAAAATGGAGATCTAAAATAGAGTTACTATGGAAAGTCTTTTTTCTTCAAAATGGAGATCTAAAATAGAGTTACTATGGAAAGTCTTTTTTCTTCAAAATGGAGATCTAAAATAGAGTTACTATGGAAAGTCTTTTTTCTTCAAAATGGAGATCTAAAATACAGTTACTATGGAAAGTCTTTTTTCTTCAAAATGGAGATCTAAAATACAGTTACTATGGAGACTATAAGTGTGAGAACCTTAATCATATATCTACCTTGCCATGTATATTAAAAGATCCATTTGTGAAAGCCTTGACTTCTGGAAAAGCATTAGAATACTGTGGGGCAGGTGTGAAGGGTGCGTGGCATGCTGGCGTTGATAACATCATGAAAAATGGACCAGAAGTTGTCTGTTTATTTAAAAACTCTGTTGCTTTATTATTCTGAAAAACAAATTGTTCAATGATTAGAGACTAAGGCATTAAGTCTTTGAGACTGAGAAAATAATCATATCATATTTTTTAACCTGTTGACAAATGTAATTGTTTGTTTTATTAGATGTTGAACGTCCCTTTAAACACATGTCTTGGACAAATCAAGATGGTGTTTGCTTGTGAAAGTGCACACTGATTACAACTTTAAAAGAGCTGTCACTGGAATATCCCTCTTCTGACACATTAACAAGATACTTCATTTGGTGACATAATGCTGACACTAAGCCAACCAGATCTTGTCTTACCATGAGATTGAGCATTCAGCAAAGAGAGAGGGTGTTTCCTTCATTTTAAAATCTTATCTTGGATGCAGCTAGGGATTGAACCCCCACCTTTCTAGGAAGACACATGTAAAATGAAATGGCAGACAACGTATTTATTTTCAAACTACATTATTGAAAATTTAAACATAAAGTGACCCATATTGAAATTAAGCTTCTAAGAATGGCAAGGACATGATTTGCAGACACCTTAAAGATATGCTCTGGACTAAGTTTCCCATTCATTTCAAAAGGTAAGTCACAGTAACTTAATTCTAGTATTTGACAGTTAGACCATTCCATCATGACAACAGATTTAATGATCCTGCATTCAACAGCTTACAAGATATGCTCCTTTGCTGTTCTATAAAGCTCAAAAAGTAGGTCACAGTGACCTAATTCTAGTGCATGATACAGTCCCATCATGTGATGTACGTACTACTACACCAAGTTTGATCATTCTGAACCATATAGACTGGCAGATATGCTCTGAACTAGGAAAATTGAAAAAAACACATGAAAGGACAAAAAGAAGGAAGGATAGACAGCTCGTGTTTGTGTTTTTGTTAAGGGCTTATTGTCCGAACAACAGCTAATGTCATTTACGGACATGCCAGTTTTACTGGTGGAGGAAACCAGTGTACCCGGAATAAATCCACCGACCTACGGCAAGTCACTGGCAACTTTCTCACACTAGGCCGCCCCAGATGGGAATCAAACCTAGGAGGTGAAAGGTTCTTATGATTACAAGTTGGCGACTTTAACCACTCAGCCACTGCGGCCCCAAAGGATAGACAGCCATGGAGTAAACCTATATATAGACCCTTCAGTTTCACCAGTAAAGGACCACTAACAGTAACATCATATTATTAAATGGCTGACAGACTTACTATTACATCCGTAAGATAGTCCTCAGGGTACTTATTGCCATGTTTCTCTGGTTTTCCATTTACTGACAATGTGTAGTTATAGTAACGAGAATTTCCCACCTAAGTTGGTACATGTATAGAAAAGAACAATATTTTACAATTATATAATAAAAGGTAAATATTACGGAAATGAACTAATACATTATCTAATACAAATTGAGTTCACTTTGTAGAAAAGAAATTTTGATGGACCAGCTTCTTTCTCTTCTACTGTATTTTAAGTAAACAGGTAAAAAGCAGTATGAATAGAATCAACAGAACGAGAGACATTGACAAACAAATAATAACTGCGTCAAACAATGAAGTACTGGAATGTTATTAATTAAATCGACATCACAACAATCATCAAGACTAGTAATCCACACGGATTGACTTAGGACGGTCACCCAGCACGAAACCAGGCGGTGTGGTTAAACTGGTTAATGAGGCCTCCACCTTCCCACTTCCCGCATGAAACTAGAAGTCTGAAGTACAGACATGCATTTAACATTTTTAATAAATACACTTCTTGGCGCTGTAAATCATCTCAACGACTAACCGCCCACATCAATTCATGGTAAGAGTTGATAACGAAAAACCACAATCAAAATAGCTGATATAATCCTGTAGACAGAAACTAGTCAGTGTCATTTGTGGATTGTGGCAAATATGTTTAAAGAGTAAAATCAAACCATCTTTAGATCTATAACACATGACTTAATTAATCAGTAAAAGTTAAATTCTATCTGGAATATTTTAACATTCCTCGAGAGATGAAAGTTCAAAGTTGTATTCTATCTGGAATGTTTAAACATTCATTGAGAGATGAAAGTTCAAAGTTATATTCTATCTGGAATATTTCAACCTTCATTGAGAGATGAAAGTTCAAAGTTATATTCTATCTGGAATTCAACATTCATTGAGAGATGAAAGTTCAAAGTTATATTCTATCTGGAATATTGCAACATTCATTGAGAGATGAAAGTTCAATGATCTCACAAGAAGATGTTGGGATCAGTATTTAGTTATCTATACGTACCAAACCATTCCACTGATCCCAGCCTGGGGGAACATGTTCTACCCCTCCTGTCTCTTTCATACCATACTACACAAAAACAACAGCATTAAACTATAAGAGACTTTTGAAACCATGATTACATTAACAGCATATTGAATATTAACAAAATTGAATACAAACTTTACCTGGAAACTTCTGAACTATAAGTATATATGCATTAAAACAAAATGAACAAACCAAAAAACAAATGAGACATATTGATTTACTTATTTATTTGCCATTTAAAGTAAGGGGTTATCCATAATTGTCAACCTTTTCCCAAAGTGTGCAAAAAGCGCACTTTTTCAGACCCCAACCCTCACTCAAGAATTGTACATTAACCATTTTCAGATGTCCGAACCAGAGTGAATGATCATGTTTACGTGTATACAGCATCCTTTTGACCAATATTGAGTTCTATTGGATTCTTTTCAAAGCTGTTTTTCACATACATATATTTTGTGATTGACAGTGAGAATTTATTAAGTTTAATATCCTCCTGAACCTACAACTCCAGAAAAATCCAATTCCATCAATGGTAAGATCTTCAAAATCCAGAATCAAAAAAAGAGCGTGCGCAAAAATGTCGATTTTTTTCACCCCCTAGTGTGCATTTTGCACACTTTGGAAAATGGTTGACAATATTGGATGACTCCTTAATTGTTAGTAAAGTATGTTATTAAATAAAGTCTAAACACAGAATATGAAGGACTTGGACGAGAAAAATTTAACTTCTATAATCAAGAATACATTTTACTGGCAGCATAAAAAGTTTGTTTGAAGAATGAACACATGGAAAAAAATATACTAAGTGCAACTATTAAAAGTACCTGATTAAGATATTTGCCAGCAAAAAATGTTTTGTATCCCTGGGACTGGAGGAAGACAGGGATAGCCTGAGTTTCTTGATTTTTCTGCCAGTCAGTGCTGCTGCAGTTGCCGGCCACTGAGTTGTTGACTGCTCCATGGTTGTGGACATACTTCCCAGTCAGGATACTTGATCTACTTGGACAACACAGCGGTGAGCTTACATACTGTAATTATTGATAAAATGTCATGAATAGTTCTAAACTAAAAGATACCATTTAGGTCAAACTTTCTCACTCCAGTCTGTGATCTTAACTATTTCCAGCACTTGAACAAAGAATATTTAATACAATATATAGCAGAATTAAAGAAAATTTTATAAATCAGAACCAAATTTAAAAGGGTAATGTCGCAGTCTGTCACTCTCAGTCAGAGACATAAATATCAGAAAGAGTGATCTCCCTTAATTGAGTATCAGGTGATGGGTACCAGGCAGCTTCCTGCATAATGATAATTATCTCCCTTGTTTAGTTATCTCCCCTATATGTATCATTTTGTACATTTTTTGTATAATTCTTGAGCAAAAACTATTTCTAATTGTGTAAACAATATAGAAATCTTAACTCATTATAGTATAATAGTTGTATGTCTGTCTGCCGCCAATATATTACCAAATTTAGGCAAAAATGTATATCACTTCTAATCCCAGAAACTGATAGAAAGTGATATTAACAGGCTGGCTGGCAAAAGAAGGTTTTTTTTTAAGAATAATTGGGAACACCTTTGGGAATAGATTACCTATCAGAAAGAGGTTGGATATCCACCTGGCAAGGGTATAATTTATCCATTTTAATTTGTGTAAAAAAATGTCATTTTAACATGGATCTTTGTTTCTTATTTAATTGTTCAGGAAAATGAAATGACTCTTATGAGTCATTTGATTTGTGTAACAGCATTATGTTATATAGTTACCTGTCTGGTGAAAACCATTCCTTGATCTCCGACAAGTTTTTTTGTTTTGGTCATTGGACTCTGAAATATAAAATTCTTAAAACGTAGTTATTTGGAATTTTTTTTATTTTAAAGTTGTGATATTACTTTGATTAACTCCAAATTCTGTTCACAGTACTTTAACATGGCTGTAAGTTTTAAACAATAATTGTCAAATGTGCAAAGAATTATGAAATCTCTGATATATATATATCATATAACAGTTAATGTCTAGGCATTAGAAGTGTATCAATGAATCCCCATTATTCATGTTTGTATGACAATTTATTTATCCTATCAGAGTCTATGACAATATTTTTGTTCATGTCTTTATGAACATTTATTTTTTCATGTCTCTATGAAAAGTTATTTGTTCATGTCTCTATGAGGATTTATTTGTTCCTGTCTCCATGATAATTTATTTGTTCATATCTCCATGACAATTAATTTGTTCATATCTCCATGACAATTTATTTGTTCCTGTCTCCATGATGATTTATTTGTTCATATTCCATGATAATCTTTTTGTTCATATCTCCATGACAATCTATTTGTTCATGTCTCTATGACAATCTATTTGTTCATGTCTCTATGACAATCTATTTGTTCATGTCTCTATGACAATCTATTTGTTCATGTCTTTATGACAATTCATTTGTTCATATCTCCATTAATATGCATTTGTTCATGTCTCTATGACAATTTATTTGTTCATGTCCCTATGACAATTTATTTGTTCCTGTCTCTGTGACAATTTATTTGTTCATATCTCCATGACAATCTACAATGTATTTGTTCATGTCTCTATGACAATTTATTTGTTCATGTCTCTATGACAATCTATTTGTTTGTGTCTCCATGACAATCTATTTGTTTGTGTCTCCATGACAATCTATTTGTTTGTGTCTCCATGACAATCTATTTGTTCATGTCTTTGAATCAATACTGCATGTGCCTGACAAAACCTTATACATTGTATATAAAGAATTTTTAGTAATGAAACTTGTTAATACATGGACAGGTGGCTCTTTGTCTGCTGTAGGATTAAAAAGCAGATTTGGATTATACAACAATTAATGATAAGATAAAATTGTCAGTAAAATGCAAAATAGACTGACGAAAATAGTGTCTATATCTGCTGCATGATACAGCAGTGATCAGACAGCACCATGAAGTTTATAGATCACAAGCAGGGATGTTCAACGTTGAACACTATTAGTTTCAGTGCGGCTATCCGGCGTTTTTGTTTGTTTGTGCAAAAATGTATAAAACTGTTTTATTTTCGCTTTCTCTATAAAATATTTGATGTGACACGGAGAACCACTTATGCAAAATAAAATTATTGAGCCTGGATCATAGACTTGTGGTATTTAAATCTGTGCCTGGATCTATAAAAGGTCATGTTTACCTCTCCCCCAATTTCTGCATCTTGGTCATCCGTTAATATGAAGACTATGTTTGGATGGACAGTCGCTGCACTAAGTGACCCTACCAGGATAAACAGCAATGATAAAGATTGCATTCTGACCACCATCTTCACAGCAGTCATAAGTCAGTCACATGATACAATCAATGTAAAAAGTCACATGGCTCTACTTTCACTTTACACTTTTAGATGAGAGTTACGCCCCCTGCATGTAAGATGTAAACATTAGAGCATCATGTGACGAAGGAGGAAACAAATGTGAGGTTTTGTAGACGTCTTTAAGTAAGAACCTGTATGTTATTGTTATTTACGTATTTATATTGTCCAATTTACGATATGTGAACTAAATTATCTTTAACTTACTTTAAATACAAGTTTCTTGAGAAAGACACAGATTCACTGACTGGACATTTAAGCATGTGACTACTGACTGTGTGACAGTTCAGTATACATGATAGTGAGTTTGTTTGTTTGCTTTGTTGGGGTTTAACCACAGGCACTTGTTTTAATTAATAGCCCCTCCCCAACATTGCCCAGGGTCGACAAGGATACGTTGTCGACCCTGGGCAATGTCGGGGAGGGGTTATAGAGTTGTTGCATGTGACGTCACCAGTCGGCCATGTCGGAGGGCAAGCTTAGATGCTGTAATCATATTATATAGTGGAAAAATAGGGTGTAGAAAATGTGCGATAAATCCGTTATGCATGCACAGAATGTCATGAAATTGATATATTTGGAAAGAATTAAATTCATGCTTAACAATGATGTTAAAGAAAAAGTATTTTATTTGTATTTGAATTCGTAGTGACTGTGTGAATATTGCCAAATTAAGTTAGATTATATAGACTTAACACTCGTCAGTTGCCCTCCATACAGGTAAATTTTGGCCAGTAGCCCTTTAAATCGCCAGTTTTGAGTGACGGTGCAAAGCCTCTATTGAACTGACTACCAAGTTATTATTAACTTTTATGACCTATATGCAATACCATTTGAAGTAAGTATTTCACTAGATGTTGTGGCAAATGATTATTAATGCAACAATGAAGAAAAAAAGTAATTCTCTTTCTACAGTTATGACTTGCAACTGCTGTCAATTTGGTTGTGAACCAATTTCAGATTTGAATATTAGAATGTTAAATTGCTTAAGAATGTTCTACTTTAACCAATCAGATTAAAATGCAGGTCTGCTATGGCATTGCACTCTAATAAGAGACCTTATTTTAACCAGATTGACTTTTAGCATGTTTTGTTTCCAGTGCATCCTTGATTTTACTTCAGCATTATTTTTATACATTTTATATATTTTTCAGGATTTATGCTTTGTACATGTTGGGTAGTGTAGTTCAGCAAATTAGGTAAAGCAGTAGTATTACAAAATGTCTTGTATGGGCATTCTAAATGTCCATATTCATTACCTGTGCAATAACTTGAACAAATTTACATGTGTGATGTTGGTTGCGTTTATTTCATATATAGGGACCTGGAAGGTCTGAATTGTATTACACAAATTAATTTAACAATGATGGTACTAAATAATTGTTTATTATGTACACATGTTTCTGAATGAAATATGTCCTGTATTGTATTATATTTCATACCATATCAGCGTTGTTGATATTTTATTAACACAACCGGAACTCACGACTGTGTATCGGCTCAGTACCAGAATTCGACTTTAAAGTATTATATTTAACAAGTATGGAAATACTCACTGGCCATGTGTGTGTGTGTGTGTGTGTGTGTGTGTGTGTGTGTGTGTTAGCTTCAGATACTAATAAATCCTGCATCTGAGATACAGCATAATATATGAGCTCCCCCCCAAAAAAACCCATATTAACAATCTATAAACAACATGTATTTAACATTTAGTTGATCAGTGAAACTAACTTTGTAAGTTCATTTCAATTTAATTACCTTCTTTTGATGTTTGCTATTGTAGAAATAATTCTATTGATGTTCAATATAGTGTAACAATGTGTTTCCTTTAAATCAACAGTGCCCTTTTTTGACATGTCAACCTTTCTCAAGATCAATCATTGTTACATTCACATTTATAGTATTGTACAATGGAAAACTATCTAGATAGTGTTCTGTGTCTTAGTGTGATAGGCACACAACAAAGTATTTTAAAGCGGAATAAACAGTATGAATACAACAAATTAAATCATGGAACATCAATCAAATTGTTTCTAAATTATTGAGACATCATAGGAAGCTCTTTAATGAAATCCAATCAGCACTTAAAATGAATCTCAAAAGCTTAAGTTTTGCTGCCCTAGTGAATGAAGATAAGATATATTATATATTTTGAAGTATGTACTCATTTTTTTTAAAAGATCAGATTACCTTAACTGTATTTACAAGTTAGAGGTATCTCCCTTGTTTTAACAAAAATGTGGTGGAACACCTTTCCTAAATTGAATCTTAAAACCAGAATCCCATAGCACCTTGGTTGTGTACTTGTCCTTTTTAGAGTGATAAGGTATGATAAGATATTACAAAAACTGACTTGGATAAGTAAGTTTGTAACAATTTTTACAGAAAAATGTTTTGTAATTTTTCAGCATGGGGCTATATGTTTAATATTTTTCTTAGTTTGTAATGCTCCAAATATCAACTAAACCATTTAAAGCAAAATAAAAACATTGTTTTTGCAATTAGAATGTATAAACAAAAATAAAGTTGTTTTATACTTCATACTGTTTTATATTTTTTTTTTTATAGAAAATATGATCAAAAGTCCAAGACTTATCTGTTTATACTTTGTGTCAATCTATTAGTCTGTCAGAAAATTGAGGTTAAATTATTACCTCTCGGTTGGTTGTTTCTAAACTTCATAATATTGCTTAAGGTACCAAGAATAGACTTTCTACCAATTTTCAGGACAATCGATGCTTACCCGGTATTTCATAAGGAGGAATTATATCTAAGATATCTGAAAATGGCTATATAAATATCACAGAAATTTAATGCATGTACATGTAGTATACATCGGCAAGATATATACGGGATGACACATTATTCTGAAAATTGGTAGAATGTCTGTACTCTATTATCTTAAGCAAAATCATGAAGTTCAGAAACGATCGACTTTAAGCACTAAAAATTTAAACCAAAATATATTGACAAAACTGTTAATTTTCCACAGAGTGTAGTCGATTCTCTGTTGATTTCCTCGGAATAAAAGGCAATAGAATGACAACAATCTTTATGTTATGGCATTGTCATAGAAACAGCCAAGTTCATTTACAAGCGATTCCACATGAATGCTATACTGGTTGGAAACTTCGTTTGTCATACTGCATTTCTGAGCTCTATAATAAGGTGATCCTCTAAATTTGTTTCCAAACCCTACCAGTAAAAATATGTTGAAATATTAGAGACTATATTACAGACTGTTGCAACACTGCATTACCTTGCCTTTCTGTGATATACATGTATCCGCTTCTCTTTGTCTTTAAAATTCTCATCCTGTTACTGTGTCTCTTTCTTTCTAGTCATTATGATGTTTCTTCTGTTGCTGTTTCTATTTCTGACCTGTCATGTTTTTACTGCTGCCATCTCTCTTTTTCTCCACTTCCCTGTGCTAGACACCTTATTTTGGTTGGAAGGTTTGAGCGTCTTGATGAACTGGAGAGCTATGTTGGCGGAACTTGTGTGCCTTGTTGGGTCCCCCAAGTCAGACAGGTTGAAAGGTAGAGGCCAGACAAAGTTCAGCACTTCCTTTAGAGGAGACGCTTAGCTGACGTCCCATGTACAGGAATTTTTAACCCCCTGGCACGGCAAAGATCCCCATGTAAAATTTGATAGAAGAGTATGCAGAAACGCTGTTGCATTAGCTCATCCTTCTTTCTGAGCTATCCCTATTGCTTTGTTTTCCCATTCCTGTCGCACCTTCTTTTATTTTCCAATTGATGAGTTTTTCTCCTTGGTCTTTGTCACGATATCAGTAAAATACTCTGGAAGTGACGTTAAGCCCTAATTAAACAAGCATTAAACAAACTCTTTTTCTCCAGTCATTGATGTTTCTACTGTTTTTTATTTGGCATGATTGGACCAAGGAAAGAGTCAAATTTAAGATCTCGTGAAAATCTTGCATGGTATTTTGAAGTGAAGAGTACTTTATAACGGGCCCAAGGTGGCATACCTACAACAAACACCAGCCCGATATAGTCTTCCACGTGTTAACTAAAGCTAAATCTCAATACATTAAACTCATACATCAAAGAAATGCACATGAAGTTTTTAACATTTTTATTTTTTAAATATAAATTAATATTATACTGTAATACACAATACTATTATATCCTCAACATTGTCAATTATCTCATACAAACTTAATATCTTTAAACATATTCAATATTTCATACATGCAAACTTCAAATATACTCAGAAGTACCCTTTCTTCATGACTGTAATACATATATACTCTTCAAAGAGACAACAGTGTGTGTACCTGATTTCATCATTAATGAAAAAAAAACTTTAAATACGGAAGAATGTACTATTATTTTTGATAAATCATATTTCAAAGTTTATCCTTCAAACATTTAAGCATTTCAAATAGAAACAAAGTGCCTCTCTCCCATCTAAATTCACAAGAACAGTGGTCCAAGAGAAATAATATACTTTGTATGGCCCAGTACAGAGGTTTTCCCCTCCTAGTATTTGGCCCAATACAGAGTTATTTCCCCTCCTAGTATTGAACAATTAATATTATGTTAGGAAAACAAGATAGTAAGCCACAAAAATATGAAAATAATTGGGTTTTTTGCACATGCAATAAATGGTCTTCAATTAAACAGTATTAAAGCAATTCTTATTGATAAATTAATGATTACTATAGAATCTGTGGCAAAAACTGTCTTAATGAACACAATACAATAACAATTGTCCGATGCCTCATACTGAC
>JAUMGZ010235734.1:0-10845 GCA_032359645.1 Pododesmus macrochisma | reverse complement strand
AACCAAAAGAAGTCTGCCCGTTTAGTACTTTACCTGGAAACAAATGCACAGGTATTTGATATATTCAAACAGCATCTTCAAATGCAATATCTGCTAAAAAGTCAAGGTTAACATTCAAAGTCAGCTTATTAAATTTAGATAAAGTACAAAAATTAGTATATACAGAACAGCCTACTACATGATATTACTGCAAAATTAAAAAAAGTTTTAATATGGGGGAATGTGAGTTGAAAAAAAAGTGAATAGGAAAATGCTTCTCAAATATATATTTTAACGTACAGCTAATATTTTGATACAAGAAGAGACCGAAAATTACATAAAACGTAAAAACGTATGTTTTCATTCATCGGTCCATGGTGTGTTTCATTGTATAGGTGACAATTGTATATGTGGTGGATTCAAACCAACAACTCCGGCTTCATCACATTCAACAGTAATTTCTGAGGGAGTTAAACCGACTCCCCAGGGCAATGTCAGTTTAGACACCAAAGACATATTGCTTTCAGTTTTTGGAGTAGTAATTGGGATGTGTCTCGTAATTTTCGTTGTCGTATGCTATTGTTTACGATGTCGAAAACCGAGATTTAATCCACAGGACGACTACCTACATCCAGTTCCTACGATTACAAGGACAGTTCCGGACGGCACCATCAATCCCGAGAATCTACATCTGACATACCTGTCAGAGTCAGGTTCAACGAAGGAAATGGAAGATCAAATAGACTACAAACCAACAAATATCTATCAGACGAGTTCCTCGGGGGGTGGCAATAGTACCAGTTCAAATGAAAAATCAATTAAACAAACAAAACAATGAAAAAGTAACAAAAACTTACTGTGGCACAAATTAGTGGGGGTATAATAATATCATGTTTACATATTTGTATGTTCTAAAATTTGAATTGGAAGAGCGTAAGACAATTATATGTGATAGCGTGATCAATAAAAACACAGTTCTAGTTCCTTATTTGTTCTTACACCCGTCAGACGAATTCTTAAAGGCTTGCCAATAATCTTGTCAATTATGCTATAGCTTATAATTAATAGATTGCTGCCAATGTTATCGTTGCAACCAATAAAACTAACTTGATATTTATATGGAAACATGAAAAATCCAAAAATGACCATAAACGCACTTTGAATACATCTTTAAAATAGTTGCATAACAGCAATTGTATCAAAAATGTAAAGAGCTTTTATTGATCCATAACAAGAAGAAATAATGATCTTAATATCAATATATCTCACCTAATCAAAACAATGACTCCCATGTCATTTCCAAATTGACGTTATGACTCCTTGGCTTAAATTTTACTGCGTTACATCTTCAGGATTATATCAAAGTGAGCGACAAAACCTAAATTTTTGTCTCGTTTTCCTTCCATAGTGTAAGCACTTTTTCATATTGTTCTTTTATATATTGTTGTGAACAATATTTTCAAATGTATTATATGTATCAAGTGTATCAAGTTTATTATTAATTGCAATCAGTATTCTCAGATGTACTCACATGTTTATAAATCACTGCACTCCAATTAAGTTCGGTGGGATGACTTATGCACCACAGCAACCGACGCGTATTTTAGTATAGTATTTACTAAATGAATGTTCCTTAAATAAGTGTGTGCTGGAACATATAAATAACCGTTAATCTTCTTTTACATTGCCGTCAAATACATAAAGATACGAGCAAAGTAAGTGTGCATTACTTTAAATGAAACAATACCGATACTAATAATGAATGTTTTATTTCGGCTAGACAAACGAAACAAGTATGTTGCTTTGGTCAAAAATACAGTTATTATTGCAAACAGAGAAAATAGCGGGAAAAAGATAACCTTGTCGAATGATAATATATATATATATATATATTTATATATATCAAACACTGGCTATTTACTATAGATAATCAGTATAGCATAAATATTTTAACATGTATATTTCTATGTTTCGCATTCTTTTTGTCAATTTCAATACATTTTGTAGAATGCATATATACTGTATATTTTTAGACAACGCAATTCTAATACTTGTAAAAACGGTACTAAATATATAGAAAATCCGAAAGGCTTTTTTTTAAATAAAAAGATAATTAACCACTAATTGCTTTTATCTATACATTATGTGATATCAGTAGTTTGTATGATGTATTAACATATTCTTGTATTATAGGCTATATAATTGGAAATGAAAAAATAAAAAAAACTATAAAAATAAAAAAATTCACTACGAGAAATTGTTTTTAATCTATGAACCAAATTACATAGGATGAACATTCTGAGATACATTCCGGTTTTTGGAATATGACATTTGATTTGTTGTGTATATGATCAAAAAAGTTCATTTTGATAATTTGCAAAATTAAGTTTGGTGTAAATATTTGATAATGTTATTTACATTCCACATTTAATTGTTGGATTTTAGCTTTGTATTTCAAGTGCAGTTTGATGTTTTGAAGTTTATAGTAGTTACATGTCAACTATATTCTAAATTAAATTGGAGTTTGATTGGGATCATTGGGCGTCCGTCTTCGTCCGTCGTCGTTCGTCGTCCGTCGTGCGCTAACAATTATATTTTGAAATTAAACTCAAATAATACTGATAAAAATTCAATGAAACTTTAGAGGAATGTTCAGTCTAAGGTTCTGACGACGTGTTGTTATTTTTCGGGTCCGTCAGTTATTCAAAATGGCTGCCATGAAATTGTATTTTGAACTTAAACCTCAGGAATGTTCAGTATACTGTCCTGAAAAAGTGTTGTTATTTACAGACTGGTCAGACATCTAAGACGGCCACTGGCGGCCATTTTGAAAATCTTTTTTTTTCTCCAAAAACTTTTTTTGCCAATTATCTTAGAAATGGTAGACTTTTAGTATACATATGTACATTACAAAGTTGTAAGAAATTCGACAATCAATATTTCGGCAAAGTTTCAAGGTAACAAGGTCAAACGTCAAGGTTATGGATATATCGGAAGACCGAAAGTGCTCAAAACTGTAACTTTTTTGTATACATTTGTACATTACAAAGTTGTAAGATAGTAATCGAAAAACCAAGACGATATTCTTGGCCGTAAGTCCATGGTCATTGGCAAACAATAAGAAAACGTTGGACGCACACAGAAAAATAAACCAAATATACATTTATTAACTAAAAATGGAAACATCACGAACTTCTATTAAAAAACTAGAAGCGAAACCAGGTGCTCGCGATATGGTAAGCGTTTCCTGCTACACATGTGTCACCCGCCGCGATGCCTCCGTGTCATTCCGGTGTATTGTAACCTTATCCACCATTTAAAAAGGAGCAAGAGTTAAGAGATACCATAAGACAAATTCACAAGGTATGGTGACAAGAGAGAGAGCAAAGAACAACCATTAACAGGAGATGAATAGAAGTAGCAAAATTAACATTAAAGCAGAGCGGTAATGGTAGGGCGACGAGGATTAAACTCCCTCTTTGTAGAGAAAAGTGAAATTGAAAGACTTTGCCAAAGCATTTCTCTTGGAACTGAGTAGCTTTTGCATAAACTCTGCCTCATATGAATACAGAAATAGGTCCACTAGTAGCGTAGCGCAGTTAGTCCTCATGGGAATTCCAATAGTCTGCTGGAAAACCTGGCCTCCAAATTTAACAAATATGTTGTCGATAAGAAAATTCAGCATACTAACAACATTATCTTCAGTGTATTTTTGTTTTGCGTCCGAATCGCCTTTGACATGCAGTGGTGCCTTTAACTATAATGTATTTATACCTGCGATTGCCTGTTTACCCATAAAAGCATGACATACTAGATCTTGGAGTCTAGATTGTAGCTTAGCTTGCGGCATGGTAGTGTAAAGTGTGGAGAAGTCGTATGTTTTGATGGATGATATGGATGATTGCGATTGCGATTTTAGATTCTCAATGAGGTCTTTTGAGTTTTTGAGTATCCACATCTGATTCACTCCACTACATGAGTATGCAACATCGCAATATGACTGCAGGCCATCTTTGATTTGTGTGAGTATTAGCGAAAGAATCTTGGAAAGCCAGCAATATACCTTTATTTGTATGGATTTTTGTGTAGTTTTGAACCCCAGTACAGAGCAGGAAGATCATAGTTGACCTCCTTTAACATTATGCCAATGGAATAAACAACAGACTTATCTCATCCTTGCTCAATGTTGTGTGTATGTAAGTGTGATTACCATGTGCCCCAGTTGTAGTTGTAGAAAATAATGCGAATAATATTTTGAGGGCATGCTATGACTTGTTTAAAGTTTCCCATTCAGAGTCCTACAATGCTTATACCTCAGAGCACTACTATTTAAATGTATGCAAGCTAATTAATACTAAGCCGCTTGGCAAAATTTGTCCAAATATTATGCCGTCCGCATTTTACTATAGCTTTTTCAGAACGTTAAGGTCGGATCCATTGATCAATCAACATCCAAAAGTCAAATTTTAACATGGCCATTTATTAAACTACATTGACAAACTTCAACTTCAGGTGACCGTTAAGACCCATGGGCCTCTTTTTCTGTTTTTTTATCTTAAAAAGTTTGTTCTGAATTGCTTCAATTCCAAACACTGATTCATTTTTTCTTTTTAGATGCTTTTTTTTTGTCTCAATTTGCCATATAAAGACACAAACATAATTTTGTTCAAAGCAAACCCTTAATAATGACGATGAATAGTGAATACATCGTTGTGTTTTTTTTATATCTATTGATATGTTGCTATTGAAAACAAAAAGTAGTAAATACGAAATCCAGGATAATATTTAAAAGACGCAAATAAATGGACATGGGCAAATAAACGACATGCATGCAGAAAAAATATACATGTATTAGCTAAACAAGGAAACATCACTACCTTCTATTGAAAAAAAAACACTAGCAGAAAAACCAGGTGTTCGCAATTGAGTAAGCATTTCCTGATACACATGTGTCACCCGCCGCGATGTTTCCGTGTCATTTCGGTGTATGACACTTTCCATAGTTATAAAGAAACGTATTTCACCATAAGAATTTGTCACTCGTATCATGACGGAAAATTAAAGGAGAAAAACCACTGACATTATAGAAGCAACAACAGTATCAGTAGCAAAGCAGTAAAGATAGAGTGACAAGGAACACAAATCCATTGCCGCATATTACAGCAGAGATGACATTATAGTATTATTTAATATAGTCAAAAGAACTCAAAAAGTGATCTACAACCGTTAACTGAAACGGGACGCAATTAAAATATAAAGGACAAAATAACGTGTGTCATGGTGACGTTTAAAACTATGGTAGTGGGAGCTTATGTTTGCGGTAGAGTCAATAAATTTAGACAGGTTAAATGGTAGATACCAGATAAATATCGACACATCCTTCAGAGGGGACGCTAACCTTGAATGTCAAATATAAAACGAAAATTGCATAAGTCAGATTGCAATAATATTCTAGCTTGGTTACAACTGCATACATGTACAAACAATCAATAGATGAAGAATTCAAATTCTATAACCGTTACGTTTTTTAATATAAAAACGGCATCAATCAAAATAAATGAAGAATTCAAATTCAATAAGATATTGCAATACATACGACATAAAAGGGCGTTGTTTAACTTATAAGTTACGCGCTGTGAGACATTATAGGCAGAAATAAATTAGAGAAGAACCTATCAGGTATAATTAGGAAAGTATATGCAATAAAATGCAGCGTTTTAATATACCTGAAAAAAACAGAAAAGAGCACACTGGTGCATGTTTTGTTATTGTTTTATGTTATTGTTATTGCATTTATTGGCGTTATTGTAATAGAAGACACGTGGAAGAATATGATGATATTATTATACCCGCACTGTTCGAAGACTAAACATAATGTGAAGCACACCACCTGCCTGCGTGCATGTGTGCCCGTGTGCCTGCCTGCTTGCCTGCCTGCCTGCCTGCCTGTCAATTAAGTACTCTGCTTTGTACCTGCTGGTTGATCTCCCTTGGTTCCCGGTTGTTCTTGGAGTTTATAGGTTGGTCTTGTTGTTGGTTAACGTTTGTGAGCACATTGTTTATCTGTGTCACTTTTCCTGAACTTAACTATGCTTCAACTCTAGAATTTATTTGTATTTTAGCCACGGTTATCCGATTGCACTTCTTGGCTACGACCATATCACGTGTTTCCAATTTGTTTATATACATTTAAATAAGCTGTTCTCGTTTCGGTTTTGAATGACTATACATATGGGGATAAATTGTTGAAATGTATTCATCATATGATTACAGTATTATTTAATTGCATAAAGTCATTACATAATTGTATGATATGCAACATGTTACATATAACTTCAAGCTGTTTTGATTAGCTGCATGGCATACAACAATTCTGCTCTGATTGGCTTTGACTTGATTTTGACGTCACGTAATGATTTTACTCATATTTTATTGTGACGGTAAAAAATATATGTGCTAAGAATACAAAAAAGGAATCTGAAAAATGCCTCCGAGGAAAGAGCCAATACTGTGTGTGAGACATCCCGTCCCGTACCCTAAAACTTGCTCGAAGCTGCTGTCATTAATGGACGTAAGAGAGAACAATAATTAATTTAATTAATTAATGATCACACATTTTAAAGCATTTTTAAAGCACACCACAACAATCGAGATGACATTATAATACATAGTTTCGTTACAAAGTATGACATTAAAATAATAAAGCATGTATGTACATTGTATCTGCGTAGAAAATAAAATATGCATATATCTTTCTGTGTGTGTGTGTGTGTGTGCGTGCGTGCGTGCGTGCGTGCGTGCGTGCGTGCGGGCGAGTGAATTGTTTTTTACTGTCTGATATGTATTTAGATAATTTGATAAAATACATGAATAAAGTTTATATTTAAGTGAGTATGCATTATTTTTTCTGTGAGTCCTGCATTCCTAATTTTTCCCTATATAAAGCATTTATAGGGCCACCGGGAAACTTCCCGCTTGCCCCTTTGCAACTGAAAAGCCAGGATTTCCCCTTAACACGTGCTAGGTAGTATTATAAGATAGCCTTTATGCAAGTTTAAAGAAATCCTGCCGTCAAGTAATTTTTTTGTGAATATTTATTCGATTTAATTTTAGTTATTTTCTATATAAAGCATATATAGGGCAACCGGGAAACTTCCCGCTTGTCCCTTAGCTGTTGAAAAGCCAGGAGTTCCCATTAACACCAGTTAGGTTGACTAATGCTAGAATCCACGGCCATTGGTTCGAATTTCGGTCGCGTCATAACCTAAGACGTTAAAATTAGGCAATCTTCTCGCTCCCTGCTAAGCGCTCAGCATTACTGGGTAGGAATAGGACTGGTTGGCTCGGTGTCAGTGTAATGTTACCGATGTCGTATCATGTCAATGTGTCTTCGGTGTGAAATTACAATGAGACAGCACTATTAAGTCGCCACAAGTACGTACTGTCGCAAGCAATGCCTCGATACGACCTATACTTCAGTTAAAGGTATGCTAAACCCCAATAAACAAACAAGCATATATATATATATAAAAATATACATATATATATGTGTGTGAACATTACTAACTGTAATGAATCTCCCCTTATTGAAGTGAGAAAATGGCAAAATATTTTTACCGATGGTATTTTTTTCTGAATCTCAACTGCATTATATATAACATGGTAAGTTGAATAATCGAAATAAAAGACAAAGATAAACCAACACCCGCCGCTTCAAAAGATTATAAAAACACATCATAACAAACCTCACGACTAGCTAGCTATTCGAACAGACGGTAATCTATAGTATTTGCATGTTTACTGTCACAAGGAGAAAAATTTATTAAATGCCCAACTGCCTACTCCACCATCATCCACAATAGGAGATATTCTTTTTATAGAACAAAGCACCTGGTCGGGTTCGAACCCTGAATATTGCGTGATGAGCAGCATCCATTTCAAGACCACTACAGCTAGTTATTCAGGGTTCAATACTTAGCGTATATATAATGTAAACACGAGACCACAGATTTGCATGTACGGGTTCGCCGTAGTGGACGAATGTAGTACCGTTATAAATTCAGAATGGTTTCTTCTTTATGTCATTTAGTCTTTAGTGAAGTATTAACCTTGTTCTAAGAAGTGTATAATATGTTTTCCTATCAATATATACAAGAAGTTAACATTTACATTGTAAGTGTTTGAACTAATGATTTTCAAATTGACCTTTCCATATTTGCATAAATCGGCGTAATGAAAAATCAAGCGGGAGGTTTCCCGGTGGCCAGAAAAAATACTTAACGGCAGGATTTCTTTAAACTTGCCTAAAGGCACACCCACCCACACCCATCCCAACACACACACACGCGCGCGCACGCACGAACGCAGATATATGCATACTTTATTTTCTACACAGATACATACATGCTTATTACATACATATTATTTCAAGTAAAGTATTAAGAACAAAAAGCAGTGAGTTAATAACACGCACGCACGCATGCACACACACACACACACACACACACACACACACACACACACACACATATATATGCATACTTTATTTTATACGCAGATACATACATGCTTTATTATTTTAATTAAATTATTAAGAACAAATAGCGAAAGTTTACAATACACACGCACTCGCGCACACACGCACGCACGCACATACTCACAGAGTCTAGATTATATTTTTGAAGTCAATATATATTCTGAATACTATTATCGAATATCAAACCAACTTCTCTTTTGGCGTTTGTTTGATATTCTATATTCAATATTGAATATCGAATATCGAATATCGAATATCAAACCAACTTCACGATCGTTGCTACTATCCCTACAACGTATGTTAGGGTCAAATTCGTACAAATTATGGAGAAATCGTAAGAGTAAACAGGTCTGACACAGCGTCCCTGAATAATATAACATTCAAATTGTACCCTTATAAAGCAACAAGGGGGTTTCCAATATTTTAATCTTGAACGTCTAATAAGAACGCCGCTACGCTTTTCTATACGGCTGGCACAAACAGTTTGGTGACGTTAAAACCATGAACAATTGTTTTTCTTATAGTTATTGCAAGAAAAGGATTCTATCATATACTAAAGTAAGTACATGTGTTGATTTTGTTGATATTTGGGTAGATAAATCAACATATCCACCTAAAAAGTCAATAATTGTATTTTATTAGAATTACAAAACAAAACGAGAAATGTGGTTTAAGTGATTCGAAAAATTGTAAACTGGGATCACGAAGGAATGTTATCTTAGGAGTGTGAAGAAAAAATAAATGGATCAGCCTCAATACTTTTTTAGGTGTTTGTATGTTACAAGCATAGAATGATTTTTGTTTTTCAATTTGAGCATCGCATAGTTATGATTGGAATACATGTGACAAGAACAGTACGATATTGAAATAATAACCTAAGCATAACTAACAAAGGCATTACATGTATAGCAATGTTCAAGCAATAATATACGGATACATTGTGATCAAATTATTCAAGTAAATAGACTAAACTGATTATAATATGTTGCATGGTAAAACCTGTTATGATAATATTAGTAATAATACATATATAATAACTAGAACTACGTTGTCGATAGCACACTATCGCATATTTCCGCGCGGATGGCTTGGCCCTTATACCCCAAGTACCCCTACTCCTCCTGATCACCATATGTTAAAATAAAAATCCTGTAAGATGTAGAATTCAAGATTATCTTTTATTTGATATGGTATAAAACAGGAAGAAAAAGGATCAATAGAACAAGACTTTAATTACAACAGTTTATAACCCCCATGACCCCATCCATTTTGACCCGGCCCTAGAGATTATATAAAAAATTTAAAAGTCTTGTGCATTTTCCCGTTTATATATCTACTACAGTAGTTGTAAAACAATGCAATTGCAATGGAAAAATGTATCACCCCTGTCTGCAAAAGGGGTATCCGTCTGACGGGTGGAGTAGACGTTAAACCCTACTCACAAAGGGGTATCCCCCTGACGGATTGAGTAGGTGTTTCCCCCTGTCTGCAAAGGGGCATCCCCCTGACGGAAGGAGGACTAAAGAAGATGTATCCCCCCTTGATGTTTAAAAAATACCTGCTAAAGATTACCACTTTCGTGCGAAAATTTCGCATGATATTGGAACGAAAAGAGCACAGTATGAAATTCATGCGAAAAAATACTAATGCGAAATTCATATGTAAAACGCATGAAAATCAGGCGAAAAGAAATATATGATTTTCATGCGAAAAGTTTAACGTATGAATTTGACATGAAATACATATGATTTTCATACATATTGAAATATCGCATGATTTTCATGCGAAAGCATACTGATGCGAAATTCATATGTAAAACGCATGAAAATCAGGCGAAAAGAAATGTATGATTTTCATGCGAAAAATTTTACGTATGAATTTGACATGAAATTCATATGATTTTCATACGAAAAGTTTTACGCATGAAAATCATACGTGGCATTTTTGGTTGTGTACAAAATGCAATCTGAAACATGGCTCCAATAAATATGATATTTATAAGAGGAAAGAGCCAATACACTGTGAGAGACACCCCGTCCCGAACCCCAGCTCTTACTTCGAAGCAGCCTTTATTAATGGACGCTATAGAGAAAATGAATTTAGAATAGACAAGACTTCAGTAAATCAAAGCTTCATAGCCAAAGGGGAAAGGGGGAAATCGCGATAGTTGTGATGTAAAAAATCCCACACCCAAACAGTACTGTTGTGGTGTGGTTTTTGTTCTTCATTACCATCAGGATGCCTCCCTTAGTTTTGTAGCTTTGACTTACCGAGGTCTTGTCTATTCTAAATTCATAGATTCTTTTTCTCTTAATTGTTCATAGATAGAT
>JAUMGZ010235723.1:0-10846 GCA_032359645.1 Pododesmus macrochisma | reverse complement strand
TACAATGCACACTTGAACCAAAGCTCTCACTTTACCAGTGCACACCTGAACCAAATCACTCACTTTACCAGTGCACACCTGAACCAAAGCACCCACTTTACCAGTGCACACCTGAACCAAAGCACCCACTTTACCAGTGCACACCTGAACCAAAGCACCTACTTTACCAGTGCACACCTGAACCAAAGCACCCACTTTAACAGTGCACACCTGAACCAAAGCACTCATATTTCAGTGCACACCTGAACCAAAGCACTCATATTTCAGTACACACTTGAACCAATCTTTTTATAGGAGAAAACTTTACTTTACCTAGTACCAGTAACAGAATTAAGCAAAACTAATGTATATTATACATACAGCAGAATACATGCTTTTTATCAAGAGAGATGTGGTTTGTTGCTAATATGAAAGTGATACGATAACCAACAAAAGATAAAGTAAATGTAATTATATCATGTAACTATATACTCACAGACTACCATGCAGGTAAACTTGTGCAGTATACATTAAACAAATATAGTTGTCTACAGTTTAAAATGTCTTCTTTATATTCTAAAATTTGATACCTGTGTACTTCTACAGTTTAAATTATCTTCTATATATTTCATATTTGATACCTGTACAATTGTCAGACTACTTATCATCCTATCTGCCAGGTTATTAAGCTTTTCAGGGGGTATAACCAATTAACAAACTAATTAATCTCTCTGTAAACCTGATGACAGGGGTAATTAACCTTCATGGTAATCAGATTACAACAAAGTCTGCACTTTGATAGGATTGATACACAAGTAGTGGCTACATGTATATAGAGTATAGATCAACTGACAAGAACAGGTTTAAACAGAAAAGATTTAAAATGTTAGGTAAGTCTCAAGGCAACGTTTTCATTATCTACTGCAGTCAATCTTAGTCATGTATTAAATCTAACTCAACTCTAGCTTGGAAATACATTAATCTTGTAAGGAAATTGAATTGAAATATAAAAAAAAAAACTAGAGGCCCATTGGGCCTTAATGTCCACCTGGTTTGAATAGGCCTATTAAAGTAAATATTTCGTATTTGAATACTTTTGACCACAGGGTCATGACTTCAACAAAATTATTTCTCCAAGCTCTAAAATTAAACATATTCCAAAACATAAAACTCCAGGCCTTCTAGTTAATTTTTGAAGATTTTTAAAATTTTGTCATATTTTCCCCTGGGGTCCCAGGCCATTCATTTGAACAAATCTGAATTCCCTTCCCCCAAAGATGAGTTTGGATGAAATTGGTCCAATAGTTTTGGACAGGAAGTCAAAAATGTGAATAGTTAACACATTTGCTATAGTGTTGAACTTTGATCCAAAAACGCATAACCTTTTTTTTACCCAAAAGTCACGCCTGGAACAAATTTAGTTCTCCATGACCTAAAGTTACTACATACCAAAACATTAAGCTCTAGGCCTTCTAGTTTATTAGAAGCAGATTTTTGAAGTTTTGACAAATTTTCCCTCTTTTGGCCCCCTAGTGGTGCACTCTGGGGGCCGAGCCCCTTCATTTGAACAAATCTGAATCCCCTTCCCCTAGGGATACTTCCAACCAAGTTTGGATGAAATTGGTCCAGTAGTTTAGGAGAAGAAGTCGAAAATGTGGAAAGTTTACGACGGGCGGACGGACGAGATTTGTATGAGAAAAGTCCACCTTGGACCTTTGGTCCCGATGGACGAAAAACCACTGGACCAATTTCAAACAAACATGGCTGGAAACATATTTGAGGGAAGGGGTCAAGATTTGTTCGAATGTTGGGGTTCGGTCCCCAAGAGATGTCACTTTTACTAAATTTAAAATTGGGAAACTTTTATAATATTTCAGAGATAATTTCAGATCTTAATAAACTAGAAGGCCTAGAGCTTCATCTGTGCATATTGTGACCTTGGGAAATAGAGAATTAAGTTAGGTGTAACTCTGGGGTCAAAATCAGTTTGAAGGTTTTTTGGTCAAAGTTCAACACTGCAGGTACATGTACAGCACATATGTTAACTTTTCACATTTCTCCCAAACCAATGGACTAATTTCAACAAATCTTGGTTTGAAGCATACTTGAGGTAAGGAAGGGGATTCAGATTTGTTCCAATGAAAGGGCTCGGCCCAAAGGTGGCATCATTAGGGGCCCAAATGAGGAAATGCAAATATACTACTGGTAGCATTATATCTTATATCAGAAATAGTAGTATAAGTGACCCTTGTATCTGAAATAAGTTACTCCTGTTGGAGCAAAGTTCAATACTTAGAGATATTTGTTAATTGCAGAGCTTGACCCAAGTAAGCACCACTATGGTATTGAAAAAGGGAAAATTAAACAGAATTTCAAAAATCTAATAATAAACTACAGTGCAGTTATATACTACAAATCAAATCAATAGTATGCCTGTTCGAAATAGATCAACATTAAACCCAAAGTGCCTCTTGCTATCCAACTCAAACTGATATAATCATGGCGCTCTCTCTACAGAAGAGTTCTTCTCTTTAATTTCCTTGTTTGGTATTTAAATTTAAGCCAAACTTATTATTTTGATTCTGATTAAGTTAAAGGAGAATTCTAATGATGCTTTCAGGCTAATCACCAGTTATTTTCTTTCCAAATATCTTTGGTTGGATTAAAACCAAACTTGGTATGTTGTTACTCTGCCAGTAAGAAAGAACTCTATTATGATCAAAAAGTTAAAGGTCACTATGGCTAAAAATATAAATTATTTGGTTTTCTGAATATCTTAAGCTCATTTGGTTTGATTAGAATGCAAAACTTGGTATTTTAATGCCCAGAAATAACCATACTTAATGTTGTTGAATCATAAGTTAAACAAGAGGCCTATAAGTAAAATGTTTGGCATTTGAATACTTTTGACTCTAGGGCCATGCCGTAAACAAAGTTCTCCATGCCAAAAAACTACTACAAACCAAAGCATTAAGCACTAGTTTATAAGGTTTTTGAAATTTTGTCAAATTTTCCCCAAGTGTCCCTCCCTGGGTTCTGAGTCCCATCATTTTATCAACTTTGAAACCCCTTTCCCATCCCAAATTTGAATGAAATTGGTCCAAATATTTTAGACAAGAAGTTGAAAATGTGAAAAGCTAACATGTTTGCTATAGTGTTGAACTTTGACCCCAAAACACCTAACCTATTTTTGACCCTAGGGTTAGCCATGAACAAACTTGGTTCTCCACACCCTTAGGTTACTACATACCACAGCATTAAGCTCTAGGCCTTCTGGTTTATTAGAAGATTTCGAAATTTTCCCCCTTTTTGCGCCCCACCTGGGGGCTGAGCCCTTCATTTGAACATCTGAACATCTGAAATCCCCTTCCCAAGGAATACTACCTACCAAGTTTGGATGAAATTGGTCCAATGATTTTGGAGAAGTCAAAAATGCGAAAAGTTTACGAAGACGGACAGACAGGATTTGTAAGAGAAAGAACCTTTGGTCAAAATGGACTAAATAGGTCAAGGCCACTGTTACTTCAGCTCATTTCTTCACATGATCTTTGTTTGATTGGATTCAAGTCAAATGTTATTTTCTCTAAAGAAAGGATAAAGTGTATTAATATTGAATATTTAAATTCAATGTCAAGGTCACTGTCACATAAAATAGGAACATGTATTCAAACTTGTTCAGCATAATTACTTGAATTCAATTCAACTGGCACAGTGGCTCAGTGGTAGAGAGTTTCCTTTGTGTTCCAGTAGGCCATAGTTTGATTCCAGGCCCTGTCAAAACCTATAAGAAGTTAATATTTGGTAATCTTCTTGCTCCCAGCACATTTGGGTAGAAGAAGAACTGGTGGGCTTGGTGTCAGGATAATATGACCAAGTGAAGCATCATGTCAATGTGTCTGTGGTGCGACATTTCAGTTAACAGCACTATAAAGTTACCATCATGTGTACAATATCTCCATATAACCTAAACATGAGCTGAAGGGATGTTAAAACTTCAATCAAACAAACAAACTTAAATTGAATTTGTCGTATAGATGTATACAATAGTTCAAACTTGTATACTTGGTCTATGGGCCCCTATTAGGAAACAATGGGTGAAGGTCAGAGGTCGAGGTTACTTTGCTAAATAGAAAGGAAAATTTACTTTATTCATGTTTTTTGGATTGAAGAAAAACTGAGTATGTTGCTTTTCTTCTGGAAAAGAAACTTTATTTCATTTTGGAGTGTGTATGTCTAAGTTAAGGTCATGCTTTAAATTGAAATATGTGCTTGAATTTGTTTCATGCAATTCATTTAGTAAATTGGTTCTGAAAGAACCTTTTTTGGTAAATATATAATAATATTATGCCTTATTTTGGTCAATTTCTTACATTCTTCCAATCCAAACTCTTCAAGCATGTCCAATTCTATATCTTTGAGGAAAGTCAATGGATAAGCAACTCAGGATGATTAACTTTCATTCTTTCTCAGTTACAGCATCCTTAGGCCATGGGGATTAAAGTTTGTACAAATCTCGACCTTGGGTCATACCAAGGAAACAGAGTTTAACATAGGCTTTAATACCACATATTTTCCCTTAAACAATTCTTATAATGTTGTAATTGTCGTATCTGAGTTGCAGTAACAAGCAATACACCAAAGTACCATATTAATATGCAGAGCCTGAACAAGAACCTCTCCATGTCAGGATCTCAAATAACTTGTGTCGGACAAACATGATATCAAAAGGGCAACATGCAATTAAAAAACGACCTTTTATATACACTGCAATTAGATTTTAAATGAAGTATCACAGGCCCAACTTGCTATAATAACATTTAATAGTAATACATGGTGATACAAACTGATACAGTACAATATTTTTGTATCTACATCTACTTTGTATGTTACTGGTGCAATGTATTTATCTACATTTACTTTGTATGTTACTGGTGCAATGTATTTATCTACATTTACTTTGTATGTATACACCATCATCCTTTTTATTCCATTAAAAATCAACTAAAAGACATTTGGATATTTAAAAGAGGCAATTTTATTACAAAATCAACTTTGTAGAATATGCTCCCAATAATAATGGTGGGTGACTTGGTTTCCAATAAATCCATTATCACACTGAAATGTGGGCAAGTAATGTGTCAAACATTTACTGCACTACAGAGTATGTCACACTGTGAAACAAACTGCACTTTTGATTTAAGAAAGTACATCTTGCAATAATTTCTCTTTTAATTAACATTAGATACTTTTTTGTTTAAATTGTCATTGTATTGAATCTATTGAATGAGCCAATACATAAAATACTGATTTATATAGACACAGACTCTAATGTAATAAATCTCTGACTAGAAAAGTCATAAATGCTCAATGACAGTTCATGTGGCTATATTCTCCAGATAAATGCAGTATATTGGCTAAACTCCGACTACTAAAGGGTTCCTATATCACTTCCAAACAAAGCCATTATCACTGATAATAATTTGTGATTAAAATGACAGTTTCAATGGACTATATATGAAATGCTTAATATAAACACTGAAACCTAAGAAAACATAGGGTACCAGTTATTTCAGACAGTAGCAAAATCCACAAAAAATTAATGCACCAATTTTGAATAATCATTTCCACTATGTCTATTCAGTTTGCCATCTTGGCAGTTTGATACCTCTGTTCCACATTATGCCAGTTGACTATATTCCAAATAGCGTTAACATAATCAGGGCGCACATTTTTGTATTGGAGGTAGTATGCATGTTCCCACACATCAATACCAAACAGTGGAACTAATCCTGCAAAAAAAATAAAACATGTCTTAAAAGTGTAAAACAGAAGAGTTCAATACAATAATGTCTGTCACTCGTTAATACCTATATTATGCAGAAGCTTGAATGGTTGAGAAAAAGTATGGGATGTTTGCCGAGGACGCCGAGCCCAGGAACGGCTCGGCTAGGCAGGCCGGGGACAAGCACGACCAAGTCAGATGGGGAAGTTTGCTGAGGCCGCAAGCGGCGTCCGACAGAACTCTTCCCGGCTGAATTGAATCTTTTGATTTTTATCTATAACCTACACTTTAGTAATATTTCTCAAGTTTTAATGTCTAAAAGTATGGAGTTCAAAGTTTAATCCAATAAAAGTTTAATCTGATGCAAGAGGTCCAATGGGCAAAGACAACCATCTGGTTGAAACAGCACTAATATTTCATTTTGTATTTATTTAGAAGTTAAAAAATGTAATAAGTTAACATATGAGCAATAAGTATAGTATTGAACTTTGACCCCAAAATGCAAAACCTAATTTTAACCCCAGGGTCACACCTTCAACAGACATATTTCTCAATGTCCCAAGGTTACTACATATACAGCATTAAGCTGTAGGCCTTCTATAGTTCTTCACAATAAACATTTCTAAACCTCTTCACCCTCTAGTGGTGCCCTATCTAGAGTTAACCCCATCATTTGAACAAATCTGAATTTCTCTCTGCTTGGAATGGCCAAATTGTTGCTTAAGATGTGTTTAATGCAGAATATTTAAAAAAAAAAAAAGAGGCCAATCAGGCCTTAATGTTCTTCTGGTAGGAAGGCATTTAATTAAGTCTTTGATGTTTGATTTGTTTTAAGATGATTATTGAAACCAATTTTGTCAAATTTTTCCCATTTTTTATCCCTTGTCAAGTCCCGTCATTGGAACAAATCTAAATGAACTTCCTTTAGAGATGCTTCCAACCAAGTTTGGTGCAGTCGTTTTGGAGAAGTTGAAAATGTGAAAAGTTTAAAGCGATGTTGGACAGGAATCCTATGGGTAAAATAAACCTTTGACTTTTGGTCCAGATGGACTCAAAAAGAAACTCCATTCACACTCCCAAAACAATTGGTCAGCCTTCTTCATGTTTGTTTAGTTTTATTAGATTCTTAGCTTCTCCTTAGCTTAAAGTTGTGGAGTGTTAACATGCAAAAGGTATTTGTAAAGAGGAATACTGAGCAGTCATTTAAATATACATTGAGGCAATAGTAAATAACTAAAATATAATGTTTTATACAATTACGCTGAATGCTCTTCAAACTCCTAATACCTGTTGTTGGTTCAAGAGGGTCCTGATTAGCGCAGGTTGCAACCCTCAGTCTACCAGAGGTTGGATTATAACCTAACCAACCCCACCCAGAGCCCTGGACAGCAACTGAAGAATTGGATAATTCATTCTTCATGCTTTCAAAGGAACCAAAGTCTCGTTTGATTGCCTCCATCAGCTGACCTCCAGGCTCTCCCCCTCCATCAGGGCTCAGTACCTCCCAGAATATAGAGTGGTTAATGTGACCTCCGCCATTAAACTTAAGTGCTGGTTGTAGTTGGATGATCTGTTTCGTGTTGCCTGTTAATATTTACATGTAATTTGAGTACATTGGTTAGATAAAATACAATATAATAACATGATGATTACAGTACAGTACAATCTGAAAACATGCGTGTAATGTTCAATGTATGGACTGGATTATAAATTTCTACTGATGTATGCAAGACATGTCAACTCTTATGTTTAAAAAAGTTTTAAACTTTCTTTATTTTACAACGATTGAAATACAAGTTATTACAATTTATGTCAACATCTTTTTCGTTGGCACAGATGGTAGCAAGTGGATACTTTCTTTGGGAAAAAACCGGAGTACACAGATGAACCATAAGTGTTCAGTTTGGTGATCCTGTACCAACCCAACTTATGGCACCTTGTATAGAACCAGGGCCACATTGGTGAGAAGAGAGCGTCTTAACCACTACTTATTTCTCAAGTTTCAAGATATCAATCTTACAACCCCAGAGATTACAACACCAAACTTCAGTCATTAGATTTCTTTGATATTCTGCACATATCTTTTCAAGACAATGTTTAAGTGACACCAGTAATACAAAGACATCTAAGGAAAATGGTGTATGATCCAAATATATATATAGAAACAACCATGTGACACACTCTTGTTAACATTTGTCTTTTATAGGTTATGTAGACATGTACTGTGCTGGCTTGTCTGAAACCCTTATCACAAGGGACTCCACAATGGTATGGAGAGTTAGCCTCTGATCACAAGTATTTATCTGACCTAATACAACAAACACTAAATGCATGTATGTGTAAGATAACTTACTGGACTGGTTAATGGCGTTATTGCTCAGGAGCATGCTACAATCACCTCATACAACAGAGTCATAGATAAGTAGATTCATGTACAGGGCAGTAATAACACACTTCTCCACATGGGCAGTATACATTTAAGATAAAGTTTCTAAAATTTCTACTAGGACTTTAAAGCAATTGAGACAATTGGGACGTAACAGGGAGAATCTGTATTGACAGTTTGCATATCTATCTTAAATTGGCAATACAATGGATTCATTATTTCCACTTATAGCCGGAAATAACTCTATTCATTGTTTACAATATTTCTACTTTCTTTATTTAAAATTACACTACCATATATCATTTATATGGATACTCAAGTATAAAAAAGTAGCATTTTTCTGCAAATTGTTTAAATTTTGAATTTTTCAGAACAATTTTAACAAAATGAACTTTTTCTTTGGTTAAGGAATGTTGTTTAAACGAAAGTACTCAAAATTTTAATTTAATACCTTAAAATGCACATGTATATGACTTGGAAATCAAAGCGCTCTTTCAAGCACGTTTTCCAACATGTTTGTGATTAGTACATGTCACACATATACCAGCAGCAGGCTTGTCCAGGTACTATTAGTATAAGTAACATTAACTGTCCACAGAGACACATGATACAATGGTACAGGGCACACACTCAGTTTATTGACATTTACAAAACATTGCAGCAGTTATCCAGTACTGGTTGATACTGACATCAGTTCAACTCGTATGCTCGTGTGAATGATGAATGTTAATGTACGGTCATGCTTTTTGTTGTGTTCACTTCAAAAAGTGATCAACAGTTAGTGTACTTACTAAATACATCACCCCGCTGTCTGGCTGTAAACATATCAAAGTTAAATCATGAAGTAAACATCATGTAATTGTTCAAAGTGTCAAGAATGCCTGGCATGGATGCTGAGTCGCTGACCCTCAAAAGGCTTTAGGAGTTATTTTTATATCTACTTGAGATTTCAAATGGCTACCATCTTGAGTGTTCAATAGACACAACAATTATCAAAGCAAAATCCTCTTCATATTATAATGGAACACTTGTGTCTTTGATGTATGACAGATTTTCAAGACTAAAACTTCTTTGGTAAATGAAAAAGAGATAAATAGACTGAAATAGTTCAAGATTGAAGCCATATTTTTTTTGTTTTAATGATTATTTTTTTCATTTGTGACAAACTATAAGCTAAGTCGCAAACATTTGATGTATGAAGATGCAATGCCAATATATGTTCTGCTCAGAAAGAGTTTTGATAACAACATTTTCTAGACATCTGAAAAAATGTTTTGTAAAGGCACGACAGCATTAAGATGTCCTGAGGAAATTAATTAATTAGCATATATCCATGTAATGCGATGTTGCATTCTTTTGGCTCCTTCTACAAGGTGAAACACAATTTTTTAACACACTTATAGGGTTAAGACTTATAAGGGCACACCAATGTAATGACCACTGTATGACAGATACTTTCATATAAACTTGTTCAGAACTATGTGCACGCTCAGAAATTAACCGATTTTCACATTATGTATCTTATGCTTGACAGTCTAAATACAATTCCAAAAGGGAGACAATCCATATGGGAACAAAAATATATACAATTTTATCAGCAGCTATAACATGTGATTAACTAAACTTATAAAAGAAGACTTACCTACATATAGGCATGACATTTTTTTATCAGGGCTGTAGCGTGCTGGGTGGGGGATAGCATAAATTCAGAAATTTTGAATTTTTTTCTCTTTTCGCAAACACATATGTGTATGGCAGAAAAAAAGAGTTTTGCACTGCAACCCCCCGCTCCCAACTTTCCTTTAGGCTACAGCTCTGAAATATACACTGATATTAGGTAACAAGATGGATGAAAAGAAGTTAAGTGAAACCTAGTCATAATCATTGCTATTTGACCTACACTGTACATTTTTAGGTTCACTAATAATAAAAGTTTAATAGAGTGTTACCTTTTTCCACAGCTTCTAACAACTTTTCCTCTGCTGCATTCAGATTATTTACATAAGTCTGGTGATGTTTTTTATGGTGTACTTCCATGATAGCAGCAGATACATTCGGCTCTAAAGCACTGTAATCATATGCCAGGTCAGGTAATGTGTGCTTCAGACGACTTCCAATAAGGCCCAATGCTCCGACATTCTGAGATGTGGCACTGCTACAATAAATCAAACATTGTGTTAACTCACTGATCAGCTCTTGTTATAGAATCCCTGAAATCTATATTTAATGTTCCTTTGACATCAATTTGACATAGAACATCTTGAAATATTTACACAGATCAAAGGGCTTGAACCATAGTTTGAACATTTATCTATATAATAACGAAAGAAGCATTCGCCTTAACGGTCACCTGAGTGACGTTTATAAATGATACACAGTGTTGAGAAATTAATGTAATGCATTATGGATAAAAGTCCAGTGGGACAAGTGTCCCCTACATGTATGTAGAGCTTAGTGAACAAGGATTTAAGAAGAATTCACAAATTGTATTTATCCATGTGGGATGAAAACTTCATACCAAATTTACCCACAATCAAGCATTTCCCTATATAGCTATACTAAACTTAACACACACCCCACAGAACAAGAGGCCCATGGGCCTTAACGTCCATCTGGTTGAACAGCCTATAAATTTAGCACATTTTGATTGGTCACTGCACTGTATAATATTTTTTGAAGATGACATTGTCAAAAAGCAA
>JAUMGZ010235712.1:0-10846 GCA_032359645.1 Pododesmus macrochisma | reverse complement strand
TTTCATATTGTTTCGTAAAATTGCGTGACTTTTCACGTTGATTTTTATGCTTTTTTCTGACATGGGACACTAGTCTACTGTTAGATTGCATCACACTGTCGTCACTAACATCAGTGACTTCCTTATATCATTCAGCCCCGTTGAGGTGTAAAAAAGTACATTGCAATGCTAAATGTCACCGAATCAATTTATAACACATGGCGTAACACACACAAAATGTTTGGTGTTGCGTCACAATGTACTTAAAATACAGTAAACATTCATTGGTAGCTTGCTTGTGAGAATTTAATCAATCTTTTGTTTTATTTATGATGATGTTGTAAACAAAAGACGTACGGAATGCTGTGTTTTAAACATCAGTGGGTCAAAACACTGGACAACATCATAGTTATAAACTTCATGAAATATTTGAGAAGCACACATTAAAACGAAAGGTGTCGGCCGTGTAAATGTAATAATAATTATAATGTATAATAATCCATCCAGTCAATTTGCAAGGGGTTCACTTCATGAACTTATTATATACTTGTCAAGCTTAAGCTATAGATGAGTTTGCTGAGGATTTTAAATATCCAATGTTTAAGATCACTACCTTTGTATATGCGAGTCCAATTATCAATGTTTATAGGGAATTTTTACCCATTTTTTTCAGTTTAAGCACGCTTTTTAACTATTAAACCAAATCAAATGTATGTTCTAAGTAGTTTCGTATAGTTAGTCTGCCCTGAATGGATGTAATAGATGTTTAATCATCTATCAGAACATTTTTTTGTTGGTCTCCTACATTTGGTACCATTTATTTACCTCTATCCAAAAGTTTCCTGTTCGTACCCATTGACCGCATGGATGCCAAGCCCTTTCTTCATCAACTGACTGTGAACAACTCTGTAAAAAATGTGCGTAACCTTTTAACACTTGTTATATGCAACAGACGTAAGCTTAATGGGTACATATTGTCAATTAAGTAACCATGAATGAATGTGTACAATTCTCTTTTAGGACATATTATAGTAAAGTAGTAATTCGGAAAAGCAAGACGATATTCTAAAGCCCATGGACATTTGCAAACAAAAGGAAAGCTTTGGACGCACACAGAAAAATTAACCAAAATATACATTTATTAACTCCAAATGTAAACATCACGAACCTCTATTAACAAATAAGAAGCGAAACCAGTTGCTCGCGATAAAGTAAGTGTTTCCTACTACACGTGATTAAATGGGCTCTGGTGTCAGAATGATGTTAACATATTGAATGCAATCGGAGGAAGTACGCAAAAATCCAGTTATTGATAATATTAAAGTAGTTACTATTTGTCATGTGAAAATTCATTTTATTACTGCCTTTACAAATGCAACTTACCACAAATTCATTAGGAGGGCCTGTTATTAGAGATGATGGACACCCCTGACCCTGGTATTGAGGATTGGATGTAGCAGATATTGCCCACTGGTCTTCAAATCCTTCAGGGGTAAAGTAACCACAGTCTTTAACGTTAGAAGCGCGTTCAAAATCTTCACATACTCCGTCGCCATCGTGGAGGAAACAAATGCTTTTTTCACCTTCAAAATAAGATATAACAATGACAATTGTGTGCCTGTGGCCCTACATAGGAAGTAGACCTAAGGTATAAGGAAGATCCTCTCTGTTTCTTAAGTATAAAAAACTGGCTGTTGTTCTCTTCGAATTAATATAAATATGTATTAAGATATATGTCCCTTAATATCCAACATTGATTGGCATTTCTTTAGAGGGACGTACGAAAAAAATTAAAGCTTTAAAGACAACAATAAGATTCAAAACTTTCGAAACATTCGCAAATACCTCGGTACAACTATTCAATGTTAGCCGATATATGTATAATATATATGATAGAAGTTAGCGTTTCCTCTTTTTAGTTAATAATTCATTTATATTTTTTCTGTGTCCGTACCACGTTTTCCTTTTTTTGCCCATGTCCACGGACTTTACTATTTTGAATATCGTCTTGGTTTGTCGTATTAATTCTTAGTATTCAAATTTACAACATGAGGTGAAACAGTAGTTTTCATTACTGTTGTTGTTTACATTGCTAGTAAGTTACCTCTACATTGGAATGCTTCCTCTATACCACAGTCAATGTTACAACCATCTCCATCAATAAGATTGCCATCGTCACATTCCTCTTTATCACTAAAATATAGTTTAATAAATAGAACCGGAAATGTCACACAATTTGCTGGGTAAGCAAATAATTCATATTTGAATAAAAGGAGTTTTTCATGAATCAAAACAAATAAACAAGCAAATGAACATATGTGCGCAAACATAAAACTCTACGACTTCAAGATTATAAGAAAATGCGTTTGAAAGTTGTGCATATTTTCCCAATTTATGCTTCAGTATCGTAAACTGGAGGCTTAGCACAATCGTTTGAACAAGATCAGTCCCCTTTTACGTTTTACCAAGTTTTCTTTGAATATATAATATTTGGTTTAAGATAAGGCCAAAAAGTGAAAAATGAACATTTTTGTTATGTAATTCAACTTTGACCCGAAACGCGTAAGCATGTTAACCCAAGCGCTACACAATAACGCTACTTGGTTCTCGATATCCCCGGCTTCTATATATGCCAACATTTAACAGTACACCTTCTGAGAACAGATTTTTAAAATGTTGTCACCTGTTTCTACGAAACGTGGTAGGAAACCGGGGGAAACGGATTCAGATGTGTTTAGATGATTTGCCTTTAAACAAATTTAGACTGTATTTATTTTACAACGATTGAAAAACGAAGTATTATAATTTATGTCCAAATATCTCCCATTGGCATTTATGTTAACGTGCGCAGATACTTGATTTAGGAAACAATCGGGTGCCCTGATGAAAGCCACTTGTTCATTTTGGCGAGCATGTACAGGTACCTTCCTGCATACGACCCCACGTATTGAACCCGGGTTGCATGGTCAAAAGCAACGCAACCAATGACTTGACTTCGCTAATCAAATGTAGCTTGTTATATTTACCAAATAGGTGAAATTAAACACCAATATATGTCTTTTTTGGAAGTTTCTCTCTATATCTCGTCTTAATTGTCATCTTTTAATAATTTTAACAGAGTTTGAATTTACCTGTTCACATGACCGTCGCCACAGTAAGCTTCCCCATGTGTATATTTTAGAAATGGCGAAATTTCACTTTCCCTGGGTCCATTCTTGACACGTACAACATACGTATAATTCTGCCCCACCTCAACTTCTCTGTAAAAATAAATTGTTACGTTAATAACCTGCAACTAAAGCGGAGAATGTAATATTCAAACCAGTTAGGAAAATTGCAATGACTCTTATCTAGTATCACTTCAAAACAACAAAGTTCTAATACATCAAATAGTTTATGACGGCTGCTTTGAAGCAAGATCTGGGGTTTCCTGGCTCTTTCCTCTTATAAATAGTATATTTATTGGAGGCATGTTTCAGATTGCATTATTGCATATATATACTATAAATACAAAGAAGTGTATGCGTGTGGGCAGCTCCAAGTGTAGCTTCAACACTAACTATCAAGAGAAAATATATTACAAATGGAAAATACCTTGTTAAAAAGAGGCCGATACTCCAAAGGTTAAAATCCATGATATAGATGTACGTTCATGTGTAGTCCAACATGTATTAAACAAATTCTATACGTTACTAAAAATCTTTTGAATTATTACACAAAAGAAATGAAAAATAAAATAAGGTAAAAGTATAAAATAAAGTAAGTCGTACTGCACCGATCAATAATCGCGCAGAGGAATACGTTAGAGAGTTCAAGTTTTTTCAACAACTGAGGTAACACTTTTTCATGCAGACGTTAAATGGTGGGTTGGTGCTTGACGGCGGTCAACATTTTATATATTTGTGTGTTTAGCATTGACATTTCTCATATGCTCTTCTTTTTTTTGTTCATAACGTGTGGTTTTGAATTGCAATTGATCATATTCCAATGTCTTTTCAGATAATATATCACAATTTTTCTTTAAATATTAGGATTATGTTTGCCAAACGCGACGTGGTATATCAATATTACTTTCTGAGTATACTATATGCATACCTGTCTGTATACTCGGGTTTTTTCGTCTGTTTTACGACGGATCCAGGAAATGATGGGTCCCGGGTAATTCTATACTTCCGAGATTGACAAGACAAACATCCTATGTATTCAGATTCTGTAGAAAGTTGTGCCGCATCAACACCAACAAACGGACTGGTAACATAAATCCGTACCTAAATGTTAAGCATAAAATAATGGAAAATAGGGAAAACACTATGTCCATATTATGTATATCTCTTAAATGCAAGAGCCTAGGAGGACCACAGACACATGATCGAAATAGTAGATTATGTCGTTTTAACGAGATACTTCCTTTTGTTTTACGGGATAGCTTACTCGTTATTACGCAATATTATCCTGTCTTCAGAGCTTTGGTTATTCAGGGCCTTGTTTATTCTTAACTCATGTTCCCCTTCGTGTCTGTTGATATTACAAGTTGATCTTTTAGTTTTGCGTACTATCACAAACAGGCAATGATTTAAAATCAAAACTTTAACGTCTCTGAAAATTGCTAGTTGAAAACAATATTTACTGACAGTAATTAAATATATATATAAATAGTTGTTAACAGATATGTATATGCTGTACATGTTTTATATTTATGAATATTCCGCAACTCGTATTGAATATGTACCTTATTGATTGGTAGATAAACGTTTAGTTCTATAGTCAATGGTGTATCACAGTAGGTCGTGTACTCGCCAAGAGAAAAATTTCCACCATTGGTATAAAACAAGTCTATCTGACGGATGCTATCTGTGGCAGACCACACAACCCATACAGTCAATCTGAAACATAAAGCTAAAATATATTCAGTGTCTAGTGATTCAGCATAAATGTGACCATAGAGTAATATGTCTGCATTATCACTGGTATTCTTTATGTGGGTGGAACATGTGTAGCAGGAAACGCTTACTCAATCGGGAGCTTCAGGTTTCGATTCTTTTTTTTTTATGTAAGTTGATGTTTCTTCTTTTGGTTGATAATTGTATGTTTGTGTCTTTTTCTTTGTACGTCCCAAGTTTTCCGTTTATTTGTCCGAGTTTATGAACTAGCGGTTTCTGCATATCGTCTTGTATTTTCATATTTCTTTCTTTCTTTCTTTCTAATACTGATCCTGTAGATTTAAATACGTATGCCACGTCACTAATAAAATACATAGCGCATATTTAGGATATTTTCATTTATAAATAATCAATTTAACACCACATTTGGTATATAAAATTATAAAGATCAAACCCATTTCGAAAAGAACGTTTAATTATACGTATTTGAAGAGAATTGATTTTACCTTTTCGGTACTATAGGAAAATCAAATTCCAGATCAATGAAGCATTGTAGACCACTACAATCATTGGCATCTGGCATCCAGACTTGAGAACTGAAGTCGCACGTTTTTGAATCCGGATGACCCTCTGCCTGAACAGCCGAGAAGTGTGTTCCCATTATGCCACGTGATGTAGCGTTAGCAGACGACACATACTGATTCACAACGTCAGCGTCGTTACATAGATCGCATAATGACATGACAGATGCATGTTTTGAACCAAGTGGTGACATCCATACAATAGACACTGTTCTGTTTGTTGTTGAAACGACCTAGAAAAATGAAAAAGCTCTTTTAGAATTGCACCAGGAAAAACAAATTTTATAGAATTACAGAAGTTTTTTTGTCATGTAAATTTTTTTTTATGAAAAGCATCTTTGTATTTGGTCTTTCTTATTCTCAAAGACCCCAAAACTTGTTTTCCTTATATTATTACAAAAATGTGCGTTAAAGCTGAACAGCAACACTCCCCCTTCCGCACAATTTATTTATAAATAGTTGACATAATGTCAAATTGTTAAAACAATAAATGAGCTAACAATGCCAATTCTTCATAAGACTGTTAAAAGAAATTAAAAAATATTTTTATAAAATGCATACTTGAAGTAATAAATTGTTTTAAAATAAACAGTTGGCAGCATTGAATAAGTTCTAGTCTTTCGTTAGAAGGGGTGCTATACACTACAATCCAAGCTGTAAGTAATTAATCCTAAATGGATCCATACTAGCCGACCTAAAAGGGATACCATTTGATCTTTGTGATAATGCCCATATGAAATGGAATGTATCAACCTAAAGTACAATTGAAGGAACTATTTTTAAATTGTTGAAAATAATAGTGCTTAATGACAGTTTTACAATTATAATAGTATTAGATGTGGTGTAATTAATACGGACTTAATAGATATGGCTACATATTATCGAGCACAAAAGAAGCTGTCATTGAGAGAGAGAGAGAGAGAGAGAGAGCAAGCGAGCGAGAGATTGAAAAGCTGAGATAATAAGGCAATCAATTTTATAATTGTATTGTACCCTTGGAGGCAAAGGAATAGGTGATGGTATCTTGGACGGGCTCCACGGTTGATAGACAAGATCAATGTAGCAGTGCATCCTTGCAGTCTGTTGAAGGGTAAAATTATTAATGCATTGGTCGTCTGCAAAAAAAAAGAATTTATTAAGTTTCCAAACATAAATTGTCCTCCCATTCTCTATAATTGTTTAGTCGTTGTAATAAAAGTATTGGTGACAAAGTGTATGAAATAAATGTGATCTAAGTAGTAAATACGAAAAACAAATACGATTTTCAAAAGTCATCAGTCCATGGACATTGGCAAAAAAGGAAAACGTAGGTCACACACAGATACAAGAACCCAAAATACAATTATTAACTAACAAAGGAAACACCACAAGCTTCTTTTAAGCAAGAGACCCATTGGGACTTAACGTCCACCTGTCTTTTAACTAAATTTTAAAGAACATCTACATCAAGTTTCGTTATAATCTGATCAACGGTTCTTGACAGGAAGTTGAAAATGTCTCAACCAATCAGAACCCACGGCGGTCATGACATATTGGATGGAATTCGACAAAATCAAACATGTTTATGCAGGTTTCGTGAAAAACTGACCAACAGTAATATTCTTGACAAGAAGTTGAGAATGTTTTAGCCAATCAGAAGCCACAGCTACCATTTTTGAAGAAATTTGGTGACATTAAACACAAATCTGAAAGGGGGTCATGCAAGGAACATGTACATCAAGTTTCATGCAAATCTAACCAACGGTTCTTGACAAGAAGTTGAAAATGTCTCGGCCAATCAGAAACCATGGCGGCCATATTGGATGGAACTCGGCAACATCGAATCTGAAAGGAGACCATGCAAGGAACATTCGCAGCAAGTTTAAACAAAATTGCCTCAGTAGTTTTTGAGTAGAAGTTTAAAATGTGAAAGTTAACGACGACGACGACGACGACGACGACGGCAGCCGGATTGGTATAGGAAAAGTCCATTTTGGACTTTCAACAATCCAGGTGGACTAAAACTATAATTGAGACCAGGTGCTCGCTCAAGAAAGCGTTACCTGCTGCACATATGTCACCCATCGCGATGCTTCCGTGTTATTCCGGTGTATGAATAAAATAGTAAATCGAAAAACCAAGACGATATTCTAAGGCCGTAAGTCCATGGACATGAGCAAACAATAAGAAAACGTTGCACGCACACATAAAATTGAACCAAATATACATTTATCAACCAAAAAAGGAACATTATGAACTTCCATTAAAAAAACTAGAAGCGAAACCAGGTGCTTGCGATATGGTAAGCGTTTCCTGCAATACATGTGTCTCCGTCGCGATGCCTCCGTGTCATTCCGGTGTATGGTAACCCTTTTTATTTTAAAAAAGAAACACATGTCACCATGAGAATATGTCACTTATATCTTAAACAGGAAAGGAATAGAACCAGCAACATAAGCATGAAGGCAAGGTGGTAAAGACGATAGAAATAAAATCTATCTCATAAAATGCATACTCGAAGTAAAAATTAAAATTGGTTTCAAAAATCTCTAGCGGCATGAATTTTCAAAACATTCAGAAACATAAAGTGAACTTGTTCAAATAAACATTCATTTGGGGAATAGCTCTGTCAGACAGCTCTGAAGCTATTAATACTAAGCCATCAAAAAATTGTCCACGGTTATATTTCTTCTTCATTCTCTTTGCGAGAAAAAGAACTGTTAACTTAGGCGCCAGTTATAGCAGAGAAAATCGTTAAACACGGGATAAAAGACTTCACACTTATTATAGTTCATGCTAATTGATCAATCACACCTTTGATTTGATATTCGAAAGTTATCTTTCTAAATGCACTTAAATTGCTGCTATGGTGTCAACATTTGTCTTTTGATTTTGTTAATTTTAAGTTAGAATATTGCATTACATCAGAACGAGGTATAAGACAGTGGGCGAAGTTTGTGGTGTTCTTGACTAAATTCCTTGTTGATTTATAGAGTTGACTTTTTCAGACAAACATTACAAAAAATTTGCAAATGTGATGGACAAACATGTAAATTGTATTTTATATCTATGAAATATTGTTAACGATAGGTAAATACAGATTAAGATAGCCATGGTTGTCATTCAAATACAATCAATCTTCTACTTCCTTGTTTCACAGTCGCTTTACCATGTACATTTTTTAAATTAAAATGTACATGTGTGATGTCTAACTTATATGTATTATTTTACGTTGCTTGTATTTGAATTGATTTGTTTACGTTATCCACTTCTTTGGCGTTGTAGCTTTGATTTACCTTTGTCTTGTCTATTTTTAATTCATTTCTCTAAAGCGTTCATTAATGGCTGCTTCTTCGGAGCTAGACCTGGAATTCGCGACGAGGGTGTATCACGCGTAGTATTGGTTATTTCCTGATATAAATATATTTATTGGAGGCATGTTTCAGATTGCATTTGTGAATAGTACTGAATTATTATATTCAACATGTACCGGTATTACTTTATCTTATATGTAACTATATTATGTTACCTTAGATGTGATTGCGTTATTAATATGTATTTGTCATGTACCTACCTTTTTTATCCTTACACGAGCGTGTTTTTATCTGTATTTTTCTTTAATTCTATATACATGTACCATTCAGATTGAATTTTTGTATTCATTTACCAATCTAATTTTACCTTACATATACATTTCTTTTCACATGTCTTTATTTATAATCTTCATGTATCTCCTTTTTCTTACATGTATATGTCCTCTTTTCCATACATGCAACTTTCTTTTGTAATTTACATCTATCTTTATTATCTATGCGATGATTTGGTCGTTTCTTGTAAAGACTTTATTCAAATACGAAAAGGAGGGCTTGGTTCCTCAATAGGCAGTTTATCCTATCAGTGAGTTGTTAAATGGCCGTCCTAGATTTGTAAGCATTGTCATTTCATGTTGTTGGTTCGTAATACTTTTTCGTTGTTGAACTGCATTGAATACAAATACAAACGGTTTTTTAAGGAGCTATACAATCCCTATGAAGTAACAATACCATAATAAACTTACCACCATATCCCATGTAATTGGTATACGGTGTCTCATCATACGCTGCAATGCCACAGTACTGGTTCGTCCAATCAGCTTCTCTACACTGAGTATTGTTAGGTGTTGGATTGGTGTCAGAGCAGAGATCCCCTAATTCCAACGAGGGGTGAGTTTCAAGACAAGCGTCAGAGCATTCCATTTCCGTTACGCCATGATGGACGTGCCATAAACCCAGAACATGTCCTAGTTCATGTACAAGATTTTTGGATTGCCCAGGAACACCATATCGCATTGGATGAACAACAATACCACCTAGAATAGTTTAGTAAAAGTTTAAGTTGAGTAAGGTGCATTATAGAATATTTAATTTTCAAATAATAATTTTACGAAATTCCAGATTTATGAGATCCCAGATGCATGTACATACATGTGCCTTTGCTATTTTGCAATAGTTTCGAATTATGAACGTGTATATCATGCGTGTTTACTCCTCAGTTTCTGTCACACATTCGTATTGTTTTGAATTTTGGCTTTTGTTTACGTAAAGTGTAACGTCATCTATGTGGACGCGGACTTGGCTGTCCAAGGCAGCTATATAGTGGCGAGTTATTTGTATATATACTGGTTGACCATCTTAAGTGTAAATTCAAAGAAACCAAGACAGTATTCAAAAGCTCTAAGTCCATGGATATGGGCATATAAAAAGAAAACATGGGACGCACACAGCAAAAAGAACAAAAATACAATTATTAACTGGCTAAGAAAACATCACAAAAACCACAGTGCTTTCTAAACCCTAATCGCTCTTAAACGCTTTCATATTAATATATCAATAATTGTAATAGCAGTTCCCTTCAATGAGTGTCAAATAATGTCCACTTTCGAATCGATCTTCGACAAGTCTTCACAATTCCCTTCACCATAACTGTTACGGTCCATTTTTGCATTGAATTGGATTATTGGGAAGGTCACAATGCTCTTCATTTGTTTTAATATTTGAATAACACCTAATGATGTTGATCTTTTTTAGTTTTATTTCGCTAAAAATGTTTATAGATAAGGACGAATAACAGCTCAATAAACTGAATTTGATATTTCACACAGCGTATTAGCCCTTTAGTTATATATTTATTGATGGCATGTTTGAATTTGCAATTTTGTATATAACTGTACGTAATACTAATTTATGTTTGTTCGGCTGTTTTAAGTATCGTGTTTACAAAATACAATTTTTTTCTTCAAAGTTTCAAGTCTTCAAGATTGACGACTTATATTATACTTTTGGTAGAATTTTTCAGATTCAAAAAAAAAAATTAAAAAAAACAGTATGAATAGGATCAACAGAACGAGAGGCATTGACAAACAAACAATAACTGCGTCAAATAATGAAG
>JAUMGZ010235690.1:0-10846 GCA_032359645.1 Pododesmus macrochisma | reverse complement strand
TTCAGCTGTTTAAAGAGGAAGCAGTTGTCACTATAAGAAAAATCCACAGTTATGGTGACGAAAGAGCGAAGGAGAACAACCATTAACAGGATAGGAAAAGAAAAAGCAACATTGAAGCTATACCTCTAATACGGTACGATAGTCCCTTCAAAGGGTATTTCTTCTTTTCTCTCAAAGATATTCAAGTAGTAAATTCGAAAAACTAAGACGATAGTATTAAGCCGTAAGTCCATGGACATTGCATAACAAAAGGACAACGTTGGACGTACACATACAAATTAACCAAATATACATTTATTAACTCAAAGGAACGAATCATAATACCGTGTGCTACGTTATAGAAAGATTTGTCATCGAAATGACACGTAAGCAAAGTTGCAGGTAACGCTAACAATATCAAGGGCGAGCACCTGGTTTTGATATAGAAGTTCGTGATGTTTCCTTTTTAGTAAATGCATGTACATTTGGTTCTTTTTTCTGTGTGTGACGCACGTTTTTTTGTTGTTGCACATGCCAATATACTTATGGCTTAAGAACATCGTCTTTGTTTTTCGTAATTAATATGTTTTTCTTTATTAAAGGAAAAGCATACAATCGAGACTGTTCAGGAGCTACATCAGGCTGTAATACTAACTTAGTTTGTGGTGCTGGAAACAAATGTCTATGTGCTAATGAGAATACTAAGTACTGGAATGGTGCTACTTGTGTAACAAGTAAGTGTACAACTCACGTATATAGAAAGCTAAATACATTCGTGTGTTCCCTTCAGTTTGTCACCAAGTGTACGACATCTTGTACTGTATGATTCTATTAATTGTTTTTACCAGGCAGTTTGAGTTGGCTTAGGTGTTGCTGTTGTAACTCTGCGAGCACACTGATTGTTCATCAATGTCATTTTTCATATACTTAACTTTATGTGGAATCTATGAATCTACCACATATAAGACACTGTTTTCAGCTTTATGCTTCTGGGTTATGTCCAATTTTCATGTTTCCTATTGTCTTTTGTAAATATGTATAAACGATTTACTCGTTTATATTTTTATTTACAGTTGATGTGGGCGGTAACATGTAGTTGTTGAGATGATTTACAGTGTCATGAAGTGTATTTATTAAATTTTTAAATGTATGTCTGTATTTAAGACTTCTAGTTTCATGCGGGAAGTGGCAAGGTTGATGCCTCATTAACCGGTTAACCACACTGCCTGGTTTCGTGTTCGGTGATTGTCCTTAGTCGGTCCGCATGTATTACTAGTCTAGATGATTGTTGTGATGTCGATTTAAATAATTGCATTCCGGTGCTTCATTGTTTGGCGCAGTTATAGTCTGTTTTTCAATGTCTTTCTTTCTGTGGATTCTATTCATACTGTTTATTATCCTTTACCTCGATCTGTAGAGCGTCAGACTCCTCACCTAGGGGTAAAAGGTTTGATTTTCGGTTGTGTTTGTCTGCCTCTGTTACAAGGATATACTACACACAATAACGTGAGATGTATGATTGTGCTACAAAAGTTACCAATCAATGACACCAAAAGTATCACTAACTTAAATAAATGAAAGACTTCTGTTGTCACTTTATTATATACATATAGTACAATTATGTAAGATTATTTTTGTTGCATTCTACATAATCAACTAAATAGTAAATCTGAAAACCAAAACGATATTCTAGGCCGTAAGTCCATGGACATTGGCAAACAATACAAAAAAGTTGGACGCACGCAGAAAAATGAACCAAATATACATTTATTAACTAAAAATGTATAAAGGATTTACTCGTTTATTTTGTATTGACAATTGATGTGGGCGGTTAGTTGTTGAGATGATTTACAGCGCCATGAAGTGTATTTATTAATTTTTCAAATGTATGTCTGTACTCAAAACTTCTTTTTTCATGCGGGAATTGGAACGGTTGAGGCCTCATTAACTGGTTTAACCACACCGCCTGGTTTCGTGCTGGGTGACCGTCCTAAGTCGGTCCGCATGGATAACTAATCTTGATGATTGTTGAGATGTCGATTTAATTAATTACATTTCGGTGCTTCATTGTTTGACGCAGTTATTGTCTGTTTGTCAATGTCTTTCGATCTGTTGATTCTATTCATACTGTTTTTTATCCTTTAGCTCGATCGGTAGAGCGTCAGACTCCTCATTTAGAGGTCAAAGGTTCGATTTTCGGTTGTGTTTTTCTGCCTCTGTTACAAGTATACACATGTACTACACACAATACTTTGAGATGTATGATTGTGCTACAAAGGTTACCAATCAATGACTACAAAAGTATCACTAACTTTAATAAAATAATAAGCTTCTGTTGTCACTTTACAATATATGTTATACAATTATGTAAGATTGGTGTTTGTTACATTCAACATAATCAACCAAACGATTATCCCACAAGACACATTTCATACTTAACGTTTTAAAGTAAAGATAACATATGGATATGGTGATAAACCAATGAAACAATCCATATTTCGTTCCGTTTTAGAAGTGTGATGCGGTCAAATACGTTCATTCGGTTTCAGCCAAACCTTAACGACACTATGTAAAATAGTAAATCGAAAAACCATATATGTAAATTAGCCATTCCTTGATACTAGCATATTGTCTACTCAGCTTTACACGGTAACAGTGACTGAATATAATGACGTGTAGTTATTTTTTGAATGATTTTCCTCATTACAGGAATAACACACAATGGGGGCTGTTCAGGCGCATCTTCGTCAGGTTGTAATACCAACTTAGTGTGTACTGGAAACAAATGTCTATGTGATAATGAAAGTTCTACGTACTGGAACGGAGTTACTTGTGTAACAAGTAAGTGTATCATATAATTAAATAAACAGTTTGATTAATATCACTCTTATGTCACTTAATTTTTTTTTATTATAAAGTTTAGTAAGACACATGCCATACATAAAGTATTTAAAAAAAGATTAGATTTGAAAATTACGTATCAATATTGTTTTTATTGCGGGAAAGATCTAACGAGTAAAGTGTACATTATTGTTACTTTTGTATCTTATATGTATTAAATGACAGCAAAATGTATGCTTGTGTTGAGTTATTTCAATAATTTTCTCAATTACAGGGATAGCATACTCTAGAGATTGTTCAGGCTCAGCTGCATCGGGTTGTATTACCAACTTAGTATGTACTGGAAAGAAATGTTTATGTGCTGATGAGAGAACTAAGTACTGGAACGGTAGTACTTGTGTTACAAGTAAGTCTAACATACAGTTCAATAGAACACCAAATATTCCTCGATGTGTTCGATGTATACTTTACAGGACTGGTCTTCAACCTAAAACGTTCAAAGAGAACATGACGTCGAAAGACAAATTCCGTGCTTTAAATATATGAAAGAAGAACTAAACTTGAAAATGACTATATAAACTGCAAAAACAATCAAATATTGTTTTATCAAATAAGTTTATTATGATCATATATGTAAACAAATTGCAATCGAATTTATTTCATATCCTGATAAAAGTGTAATTACCTCACTATTGTGTATCTTATGTATATTGCTTATGTATAGTGAACATAATTGGGATTAATGTCACGTGTGGCGTTATTTGAATAATATGTCTTCACTACAGGAATAACATACAATGCAGACTGTTCAGGAGCTGCATCAGGCTGTACTGCTAACCTAGTATGTAGTGGAAACAAATGTCAGTGTGCTGATGATAGTGCTACGTACTAGAATGGTGGTAGTTGTATAACAAGTAAGTGTATTAAACAGTTTAATAGATACTTTACTCTGTTTAATTTTATTTCTAAAATGGAAATATTTTATATGTATGGTAATGTATATTACACAGGCTACCAAACAATAACACCAAAACATCAAAACAAAGCATTCATAATTAAAAATTAAAAAAAGAGTTGTTAAGCTTGTCAGACTTATCAAATAATTTAATAATGTCTGAAGGTTAGGAGTGATCAGTTATTGCCACGTATGTAAATCAGGCTGCTATACGATTTTTTTTAATGTTACTGTACAAATTGTCATGTATACTGTGCTATTTAAACAATATTCGTTTTACAGGAATAGCATTCAATAGAGACTGTTCAGGTGCTATATCAGGTTGTAGTACTAACTTAGTGTGTACTGGGAGCATATGTCTTTGTAAATATGAGAACTACTGGAATGGATCAGAATGTTTACCAAGTAAGTTTCTATTATAAAGTAAATGACATGAACAAGTAGTAAATTCCAAAAACCAAGACGATATTCTAAAGCCGTATGTCTATGGACATTGGCAAACAAAAGAATTATTTTCATTTTTTGCAGGTATGTATGTGAAGTGCACCATATCACATTCAAATAGTACCAATGTGATAGAAAAAAATTAGTTTGTTTGTTTGTTTTATTTGGGTTTAGCGTCCCTTTAACTCATTTAGGTCATATCGAGACGTTGTCTGCTTGCGGCAGTGCACATTTATGGGGACTTTATAGTGCTGTCTCACTGAAATATCACGCCGCTGACATATTGACATGATACGTCACTTGGTCATATTATACTGACACCGAGTCAACCAATCCTTCTCCTACCCATTAATGATGGATAAGAAAAAGAAAACTTATTTTAAAGTGTTGTAATGACTAATACAAAATTATCATTTATGCGATATTAACATAAGCCACTGGCAGTCGAATGTTCTATATTGTATCTATTTACCTACATAAACTATTCTATCACATCATTTAACAATTACAAAACAAAACCACTTATTTGGTAAGATGTGAATATATTTACACAATGTAAACAATGTGCATTTGGATGCTTATCCTAAAATTTTATTTGTGATATTTTTCTTATACTGCAACATTTCTGTATCAGTCAAGTAATACTTTATATGATCATTTAAATATATCCAGTTTAAACATTATTCGTCAGTTGTGTTTTATCACGACTGGACTCCTGCTTTAATCTGCTATCACCTCGTTGTCTCTAGACATAGTAAACGTATGGATAACGTACATTGTATAATATCCTGTTTTGTATGTTAATCATCACGCGTTTGAGCGCAACGCGAATCTGTTGAATTATATAGTGTTTTAATGTATTTTAAATGGAAATATTGTAAACAAAATGATTTGATTATATTCATTGACTCTTTTAGGAGACGATAAATGTATAACTAGCGACTCTCAAGGCAGTGCAACATTGGTTGCAATATCAGCTGTTTTTTTTATTCTGTCTACTGTCTTTTTAATTACAACAATTTTTCTTATACGTAAGTATTCCACACACACACACACACACACACACACACACTGTAGTAAGTTGTATTTTTGCAAATACAAAAAATGCAATCTGAATCTTGCCTCCGATAAATATGAGAGAGACAACCCGTCCCGAACCCCAGATCTTGCTCGAAGCTACCGTCATTAATGGACGCAAGAGAAGAGTTAATTTTGAATAGACAAGTCTTCAGCAAATCAAGGCTACAGAGCCAAATGGTGAAACAGTGACAAAATATTCTCGATGGTTAAGATGTACAAATTAGTATGGATAGGATCAACAGAACGAGAGACATTGACAAACAAACAATAACTGCGTCAAACATAAAAGCACCGGAATGTAATTAATTAAATCGACATCACAACAAACATCAAGACTAGTAATCCACGCGGACCGACTTAGGACGTTCACCCAGCACGAAACCAGAGAGTGTGGTTAAACCGATTAATGAGGCCTCACCTTATGCATGAGACTAGAAGTCAAATTTTGACCAGGGTTAAAGGTCAGTAATTCAGGCTGTGACTAAAGATGCAAGAGGATACTTGATAATGAAACCGCGATATAAATTACTGACAATTTATACATAAATTATCAATAGTTCAGTTTGTATACTGAGCAATGCTAGAATAGTGATTGTAGTTAAGGATACTAATATTCTGCCAAATCTCTTTCCAAGGTTCTTACGCTAAAACTTACAAAATAAAGATGGGGTGCAGTCATATTGCGATGTCGCATATTAACGCAGTGGAATAAATCAAAACCTTAAAAATCTCATTGAGAATCTAAAATTGCTACCGCTATCACATATCATCCAAAACAAACACTTTTTCCATACTTTACCCTGCTAAACCTCTTGCTAAGTTTCAATCTAGAGTCAAAGATCTCATAAGTCATGCTTTTATGAATAAAGCAGGCAACCGCAAGTATAAATTCATTGTAGTTAATGACACGACTGCATACTTAGTCAAAGGTGATTCAGACGCAAAGCAAAAATACACTGCAGACGATGTTGTTAGAATGCTGAATATTGTTATGGACAACATATTTGTTGAATTCGTAGGCCAGGTTTTCCAGTAGACTATTTGAATTCCTGTGGGAACCAACTGTGCTCCACTTCTACTATCTATTTCTTTATTCGTATATTCGTTCCAAAAGAAAGACTATGACACAACCTTTTAATGTCACTTTTTGCTACATAGATGCCGTCTTGTCTTTAAAAATAAACAATAACGTGGGCACTATTTATCCTCCGAAAATCGAAAATAAAGACACTTCTGACACCGACTCTTCTGTTTCATTCTTAAACCTTCTCCTAAAAATGGACATGAATGGTACCTTTTCGACAACGCTTTATGACAAATGTGACAATTTCAGTTTTCCCAAAGGCAATTCCAAACTTTTATACAGAAGCATATCCGCCTCACATGCTCATGGAATTTATGTGTAACAGCTTATTCGATAGTCAATAGCTTGTTCTCAATTCCAGGACATTGTCACTAGAGGATGGCTGTTGTCATCCAAGCTTTTGAGGCAGGGTTATACATTACCTAGACTTCGGGTATAATATAATATTCAATGTACGGTCATGGGTTATTACACCTTGTCGTACTGCTTCCCTTCACTGCTTGGTTTTTATGATACCTTTGCAGGAAATCATAAACCAAAATGACAAAACATACGCGGCGGTTGACATAGGTGTATCAGGAAACGCTAACTTAATCACAAACACCTGGTTTCGTTTTTTTTGCTTTTGTTTATTTTTGTTATTGTTGTTGTTTTGTTTTGTTTTTTTTAATAGTTCGTGATGTTTCCTATTAGTTGATAATTGTTTTATAGTTCTTTTTTCTGTGTGCGTGTCCACGGACTTACTGCTTTTGAGTATTATATTGGTTTTTGTATATTTACTACACGATTAAGCTAAGATGGGCTGTGTTAAAGAAGTACATATGAAAATTGAGTCAGGTGATACTGAACAATGTTCTGTACTACTAATCTTAGCGTCGAAGTCTAATAGATCCAAAGAAGGACAATTGAAAGAAATTAACTTTCAGAGTACAATAATAATGAGATCCATGAAATTTATGTTGAACGGACTAGATATTTGACAACATCCCGGGGTGTTCATAAATACGTTCACCCTTAAATGATTAGGATAAGAGCCCAATAAAACAACCAATATGTGATGTTGGGTATGCTGTCATGGGTGTTGTGATATGCAGTATTACATTTAATTTTGTGGAGAGGTTGAAATGCATATTGAATCTTAAATCACTACTGAAATTATGATGATGGTTTAAAGTTAAACCAGGAGGTCTAGATTCTACCTGCCGCGGAGATGAATCCTCTGTGCCATCTGCAATGGGTCAATCATGGAAACTGGAGGATGCAATGAATTGTTTGATTGAACTTATCTCTGTGATACGATGAACAGGAACATGTTAATCGATAATAAGAACATTATTCATATTTAACAGTATAGTGAACAATGCAGATTTACTATTTAATATCAGTCTTTATTTACTGAACGAATGATGTGTATACAGGCAGTCTAAACATAATCCGATTGAAGCATACTATACAAGACAATTTAAATAATCTATGATGTATTTGTAATGGACCAATACATGTTGATTTTGTGAGATGGGTGCAATATTTGAGACAAACAAATCATCTTTGTAAAAAGTTTAAATTCCAATGTGGCTATTATATTATGTGGCGTTTTCAAGTAGTTGTGCCATTACGATTATTTACAACAACGTATACGTTTTATCAAAACTTGTGACATTGAACTAATGAACTATAATGAAGATAGAGTTGATAATGCCTAGGAGTAGTACGGTACGTTTTCCTCCAAGAAAATGCAAAGGGAATTTTTTTTCTTTTTTTATATCAAAACCAATTATTTTATTATAAGGCGAAAATAACGTAGTGAAAGATAAATGTTATGTTAAGGAATACAACCTATTGTTACATTATACAATTTTTGATAGCTGTTTTCATAATGATTTGGGATAATGTTCGCGTCCTTCTTTAATTTATCATTTTTGGAACTTGATAACATGTATTAGTGAATAGGTCTTTCATGACTGCATATCACCAACAAGTACTGTTTTCAAAAACTTCCTAGCTGGCTGTTGTATTGTAATAACAAGATAAAAAGGGAAATCATATATGAGGTCATCTGTTACCGGTGGAGAGGAAGAGTGCGAGTTTCAAGAGCTTGTTTTGCATAAAAGCACGAAGGTCAGGGTTCATAGTCACAAGGGAATGGATAGATAGTAGGTAAGCATGTATGATAATATACCTCGGTATCACGGGAAGAGAGTGATGAAATGTAGAGACTGTAACTGATTTCTGTGCCATTTACTAGATGTCACACAGTCTGATTACTAAATAAACGGATTGAATTTGCAAAACGTCTGTTTTTCAACTAAATATTGTGTTACACATTCAAGATCTCTACAATTAACTAAATATTGAAAACAAAACTTTAATGAAAAATACATGTAAAGTGTCGTTCAGGGTTTTTTTTTTATTTAAGGTAATACTAGAAACATTCTTGTAAAAATAATTATTCATAAATTCACTTACCAATCGATGCGAGGTGCTTGCCTGCCGCTGTCTATACTGCGAATATATCTATATCATGACTACATATCCTTTTATATGTGTATATGCGCTATTGTTATACACATATTGTTCTAAGTTTTAAAATTGTCTTAAATAGGCTAGGATTTTGTACATGTGGTAGCTGTTGACTGAGGATTATACACCATTTCGTAAAAATCTTTGCAAAACACTCTTCATGCATCCCATAACACATATCGCCATCTGTATCTAAAAAAAACCTGGCGGCTTGAGAACCCCTAGCCGATTACATTCAGATCAATGACGTTCTGCCAGTTATTTCTGAGTTATGAACAAAAGAGAATACAGTTTCATACCTCTGTTGATCTTAGTTTTTCTTGTTTCTACGTGTATACAAAATTATTGAGCTTGGTTGCCATTTCGGTTCTTTGAATAAATATTGTAAGGAAGGAAGTTTCCTGATAAAATTAAATTCTATGGGTATCATTGAGAAACATATACGTCATCTCTGCTGACGAGGACTTTGTTGTCCGAAATTGCTGTCAAAAAAATACGTTAAAAGTCTATTTTGACTGCTTGTTTACCCAAAGTTAACATCGGGAATTCTGCCCCTTCCTTTTTGCTTCCTAGATTTTATTTATATGAATCTTGCATATTTTAAATTAATTTTTCCTTCAGCTTCAGATTATGACGGTTGATTCGTAGTTATGCTTGGAGTTTTTTTTATCTTATAGATATTTATTGTTGGACCGTTTCAGATTACAATTTTATATTTCTAGAATGGATTAGAGGGATGATAGTAACAAATGGCTTATCATATAATTTATTGTAATCTTTCTCTCAATAGAGACACTTACCATTGTAAATTTGATATAAGCCAATACCTTGAATCAAATATTGTATTAGATGATTCGATAGTCTACTTCAGATATAGGGGCAACGCTTATCTAACAATATTGAGGAGCAAACAATCAAAGCTACTATGTTAAAAAGAGGTAAATCTTTAAGATCAAACACATAATCTTGAAAAATACTAAAATCAAGCAGAACAAACAAAGGCTATTTTTCTGATATATAAATGACGTTTTTTGTAAGTTTTATGTTTCTTTATAAACCAATTAGTAAAGGCCAGTTATGTTGCACCTAAGCTGTATTGACCTTGAAAATGAGTGAACTTTTAGATACTTAGAGTTATTAATCGATAATACATACCAAAGTATTATTTATTGTTAATGATGTTTATGTCATGTCATGTATGTTTCAAAATAATTGTCTTGATACTGAGTAAATATAATAAATTCTATTTAACATTTGAAATGAAGTTTAACACATTTAGAGACACAAATCTTAGAAAAAGATGTATACATTGTTGATACAAAGCTTCCCACCAGTGCCGTGTGTCAGTGTATTTGACTAGTATCTGGTGTTTTAAAATCAAAATCTTATAACAAACGATTAAGAGGCTTTTAGTTAGTATATATCTATTAATAAATCAATATGTTGACATTTATTTGACCTTTGTCTTTGGTTTCATTGATTTATATTGTGTTGTTTTTGTCTATTGCTTTGCTTAAAAATGTTACGAATGACAAAAAAGTCTATCGAATAAATGATATAGAGCGTTGTATACGATGGTTGTAACTAAATTCATTCGTGTATTTTAAAAAGCAGTATGAATAGAATCAACAGAACGAATGACAATGACAAACAAACAATAACTGTGTCAAACAATGAAGCACAGTAATGCAATTAATTAAATCGACATCACAATAATCATTAAGACTAGTAATCCATGCGGACTGACTTAGGACGGTCACCCAGCACGAAACACTTCTAATGCGACCTAAATTAACAACTTACCAATTAATAGCTCTTAATTTTCCTACATGTTCAATACTTCATCAAATGTGTATGTGTGTGTGAGTGTGTGTGTGTGTGTGTGTGTGTGTGTGAAATGGCAATATGCGATATCAATTTATTTTGTACATATATATATTTTT
>JAUMGZ010235679.1:0-10847 GCA_032359645.1 Pododesmus macrochisma | reverse complement strand
GGCAGGTTTGACTGTACTTTGTATGTGTCTACTTCTACTGCAGTCTTTTGTTTCGTTTCACCTGTTCTTTGTGTCCTGTTCTTTGAGGAAGGAAGACGCATTATTGTTGTTCTGTCGATCTGACCGTTATCATAATTATGATACAGAGCGTCATATAACATCTATCGTGCTCTTTATTTTCAGGTATATTTTAAACTAATAATTGATAAAACTGAAGTTCATTAATAGAAAGTGTCCATTTCAGTGATATCATGTATCGTTATTGATGACCTTATACTAATGTCATATGTATTATCTACCAATCTGATTAACACTAGGTCTACTTTGCTCCCGTTGTTTTGATATCTAGCGACATCCCGGGAGCAAATTAAGTAGATCAGGCCCCGTGACTATAAAAAAAACTTAAGCTTGAGTGAGCACAAATTCATGCTCAAACTCAATTCCATGCTCAACTTAATTGCTACTGTTGTTTCAAAAAATGATATGGTTGAGCATGTGTTCAGCTTGAATCATGAAAGTCATACTAGGCTGAATATGTGCTCAGGAAGTTTTAGAGACTCTGATGTTTGCGTCGTCATCACCTGGCATATTCTCTTGAGTTTGAGTCTGGGCATAGCTTTGAGGTTTTTTTTATAGTCACGGGACCTGGTTTTAATCAGATTGATGTTCTACTAAAGTCCAAGTTGATATGGTCAACGCTAAATGCAAAAGTAATAAGAGTTTCTATTCATGCTTTTGTGGAGCTTCACAACAATTTTCTTCCAGCTTAAGTCGATGATTTCTACTTTCCGATAGGTTCTCCCCTCCCCCTATGTATCCTTGTTGAGCCTCACGACAATAAATATATTTGAAGTTGTATAGCTGTTACATTATATACCTCATTGATATAACAGTAGCGCCGATTGGCTGAAACGTACCACATGACGGTGAAATAAAACATCGAATCTCCCTGATGATCTTGATGATTTATCTACCTAGAGCACGCGCAGCTCGTTGAAGAATCGGTGCAATGCGCATACTATTTGAGGCTTGACTTCTGTTTCCGGTAAAATAAACAATGAATTGCGCTATAAGCAGAGTGATTTGAAGATTTATTTATCCGAAGCGGTCATTTATCCCGAGGGCTTAATATGAAGATGTATTTACCCGAATCGGCCATATTCCCCTCTGGATAAATAACCGCTTCGGGTAAATAAATTTTTAATCACCCTGTTTATAGGGCCATAAATGTTTATTATTAATATGCGTTATTACATTTTGTATTGACGTTCAATGCTAAATGTAATACATGTAATATGTAATACATTTGACGCTGTATAACATAAGCGGTTGTTACAGTGCACTTATTCACTTGCTATCAAGTAATTCATGAAAACAAAATATAATCTATTATGAATGTTTGTTATTTATGTCTCTCGGTAGTATATTTTACAAATAAGACCACAAGAACGTTTGGGTGTTTTGTTTGCCTTTTACGCATTGAATTCTCTTTTATGTCAGCGAACGTGATTTCCCAAGTGACATTTAAATCCCTATATCCGACAGCCTCGTGCTTAATGGTGCACATTCAGTGACGTAATAGGAACAAAAACTGTTGCTTCGTTATTTTTGTGTAATTCAAATACATTCTGCTAGTAGTACAAAAGGATATATCCCAGTACACGCATATAATAGTGATAGCCTATATTTGAATAATTCACATTTTGTATAGTAATGTATGCTGTTGAGTTAAAGAGTTCCTTCTGAAAGTCAATTTACTAAAATGTACACAAGACCTTGTTCACACTACGATTTTTTCAATTGATTAAGTAGTTCTGTATGTGTTTATGAGCTATAGTTCCGGTCTGACTTTGTATTGATCTAAAAGAAGACAAAGTTTAATACTAACAAACTATCCGATGTTTTTCCTATATATGAACAACACATTGATACAGTACGGGTGGATGGAAACCACGCGGTCACGTGCGGCGATTATGACGTCAAAGGCAATTTGTCTAGGGAATTTTGAAGCTAAGCTTTTCCTATGAATACGTTATCCAACCAAAAGCAATATTAAAGTCGTAACAGTGACAATATTTGCGAAGATGAAATTGAATTTACTCAACTAAACTGTAGGTGCTAGACCTTAATTGATTGTGTTTCAGTTTCATCGAGATATGAAACCACACATTAATACTAATGTTTCATGTAAACATGGAATTATAATGTTTGCTTACTTTGGGAAAACGTGAAAAAATTAATTCAATCCTTGCTATGTATTTAGGAGCATTAAATAATTTCAAATATTTTTTTTCCCTCACTTAACTTATTTTTACTTAAAAGATGCACAAGTTTGTATAAGGATGGTCTTACAAGTAATTTCCTACGTATTTTATGATAATGTGGACATGTAAAAATTATATTCATCTGACTCGCGTAGGATCCAGTCTAAATCTTACACCGGTGTATATACAATACAAATCCTTTTTGTATCTACCGTTAACATTATTACAGTCTATATTTCATTCGGCCAATTGATTTTACCCATCACTCGTTACGGAAATCCTCGGCAATAAGATGAGTCATATCTTTTTATTCAAATTATTTTCAAATTTTATGGTTCATAAAAGTATTTTATTTTTTTAAAAACAGAATATGCCACATTCGTACATTTATATGTATATATACATTTATGGACGTTCAATGTATGAAATAAAGCATTATTATTATTATTATAATTATTAACTTGTGTATCAAAATTATTGAATGTTTGCAAATTGTACAAATCAATGGTTCGATATACACCGGAACCTGTTATCCGGAAGAAATGCGCAGATCGAAGTATTTTTTTTACATTTTTGAAAAAACTGGAATTTCTGAAGGTGTTCAAGGTAAAAGATTTAGACTTTACTGGAACCTTAATTTTATTGATGTTAAGAGCAGCAATGACCTCTCGTGTATTTTAATTTGATATAAAAAGCTTTCGTTCTTAAAAATTATGTCGTTTTGTCTTTATAACATATTAAATGATAAACAAATTTGACTTTGGATTTCGGTCAGTGCTTGGTTTTATCGATATAAGTCGACATATCAACCTCGGACTTTGTCCTCGGTCGATATTTTTATTTCGATAAATAACGTCATTTATCAAACTCAACCAAAGGCTATAATTGTATAATGTTTGTAATTGAAAGTCTTAAGCTTAAGGATAGTGATGGAGTGTCCTCTTAGCGCTAAAGAAATATTTTATTCAAATAACTAATTATTTTCAAACCTACTTATGTGCTTTCTAAATTTTTTTCTTGACATAAGTGTTATACTATATACTTGATCAAAAGCAGATGCTCCGTTAAATTCTTGATATCCAGCCTGTTTGTCTCGTTCTGACGATTAGTGGTTCTCCAAATAGCACTAACTACGTTGTACGAACGATAAAATAAATAAAAAAACAGTTTCTGCTAATTGAACTTTCGCAAATTTCTTGCTGTCAAAGTGTTCAAATTATTTATTCATATATACAGCATCATGCGAGACGTGTTTGTCATTTATGAATGCTAGGTGAAATATGGAAAAGAACAAGTAGGAGGTCTTTGAAAGTGATATCTGCCAGAAAGTCGGGACACTAAAGGTCATTTTAGAGCAAAATTGATGTAAGGACAAATTGACCTTAGATAGGAATTGACATAACCCACCCCTCTCCCCAAAGGGGGCATTACAGAAGCCAAACCAAGTAGCAATATAAATAGACATGTTAATTATTATCATTATACCTCATTGATGTAACAGTAGAGTTAATTGGCTAAAACGTACCACATGATGGGGAAATAAAACATCGAATCTCCCCGAGGCGCGCGCTCCAGGGAGATTAGATGTTTAATTGACCTAGAGCACGTGCAGCTGATTGAAGAGTGAATTGCGCATTACGTTAAAGGACTGCTTTCTTTTTCGGTATGATAATAAATTTATGGCCCTGTATTGTTTGTTTAGTTAGGGCTTAACGTCACGTCCAGAATCTTTCACCGATATTGTGACAAAAGACAAAAGGTAAAAAACCAAAAGATATGACAGGAAGAGAAGCGGGCCCTGTAAGCAGGGCGATTTGAAGATTTATTTACCCTTAGCAGTCATATACAGTTATATACACCTACAGAGTGTATGACTTTCAAAGACATCTCCTGTGAAACTTATCTGTGGATTTGACCAACCTTTTTACAAAATGATGCTAAGATCACGAGAATCAGAATTTATACACAAGAAAGGCCTGACCCCAAAAGTGGCTAAGTGGTGGGGTGCACAGAATGCAAAACTTTCAAGAGACATCTCCTGTGAAACTTACTGGCGGATTTGATCAACCTGGGGTCATAAGGGGTCACAGAGTGCAAGACTTTCAAAATAATAAATCGAAAAATTCAAGACGATATTCTAAGGCCGTAAGTCCATGGACATTGGCAAACAATCAGAAAACGGTGGACGCACACAGAAAAATGAACCAAAATATACATTTATTAACTAAAAATGGAAACATCACGAACTTCTATTAATAAACTTGAAGCGAAACCAGGTGAAAAACTAGAAGTGAAACTTACTGTTGGATTTTGACCAACCTTTCACAAAATTTGTGCTTGGAGCGTGAAAATCATTATCTATACTCTGGGCTGACTCCCCAGGGGGCCACGGTGCAAAACATTCAAAAGTCAACTCTGAAACTAACTGGTAGATTTTGACCAACATAACGCAACGTGATCCTTTGATGCTGAGGGTCAAACTTTAGACTCATATAGAGGCGGGGAGGGGAAGGTTCATAAGAGGCAAGGCAATCTTTATATAGACGCTAACTCGTACACATGTTTGACCTGGATTTCTCAGGTGACCGTTAACGCCTCATGGGCCTCTTGTTAAATTATCCAAAATGTATTGTTTCGGGCAAAAAGGGAAACCAACTGTATATTTTATCAAAAGTATAAACTAATTTTTGGAACCAGGAAAAGGTTTTTTACAACGTTTAAGATAGATGACTTGAAAAATTCTAAAAATCTGTACTTTTACACAAGTTCTAACATTTGCCTATAAGAACATACTCTCTTGTATCTTATTTTAAGCATGATGAGAAGCGTTCATATAAATGCTGCAACATATGCTAATATATATACAATTGGCAAAATTAAAAATCACAAATGGTAGAGCTTTGTCATGCTAAATCTGCACTTTAAATTTTGCAATCCATGTTGTGTCATGCATGTATTTTATAAGTGTGAAGTAAATTATATAAAAGAAAATATTGATTTTAGACTGTCTTAACTTTGTCTATACAATTTCTATTTACATGAGAGATTCTTTTTTAAGAAATCTACTAAAGAAAATGTTCTCTTGCAAGTCCCAAAACCAACGTCAAGGAAACAACTCGCAACTCTTTGTTTTACATATGCGATAATGTGATTTTCCCAGAAGTAAAACATTTAGGTTAAATCATTGCATATATCTTTTTACATGTGCAAGCAATAAGCTTTTGAAGGAAAATTTGACCAAATGTTTATTGCTAAATGATTGCTGCTTTTCTTCTTCTTCTTCTTCTTCTTCTTCTTCTTCTTCATCTTCTTCTTCTTCTTCTTCTTCTTCTTCTTCTTCTTCTTCTTCTTCTTCTTCTTCTTATATTGACACTGATTCTTTGAATGTTTAGACTACCAAGTTTGGTATGACGTGTGACCAAGGTAGTAAAGTAAATGCTGGATGTAGAAGTATGGGTAAACCTACCAATTTACCCTGGTACCAGTTAGAACACGCATTAGTAGTCAATTCAAAGATAACCTTTGTCTTGAGAATCAATTACTCAACGTTAAATTTAGAATAAATTTTGAAAATATTTATTTGTTTGTAATCTGTGTCTAGTGAAAAGTTGCCCCCACCCCATATTAGATTTACTAAATGTTGGTGTACCCACACCGAATTTTATTTTCATCAGAGGTCGTATGTATGCATTATATAAAGGTGGTGTTATGTAAGCAATTTTTACCTACCAATATTTCTAATGGGATCATTTTTTTTACAAATTTATTACAGCATGTTATAGCATTCTCATAATATGTGTCGTACCGTATTAAAAACGTTGAGGAAATATGTGTTTAAGGCCATTGCAAAGTACTTATTGAAAAAGAAAGATTTTTATGATTTTAACAAATCTTGCTTCAATGTGCTGAAAAGTATTTACCGGTTTCAAAAAGTATTGAATTTTTTCTCATGTAAAGAACATGCAAATAGCCTGTTTTAAATAAGTTAAGAAATTCCAACTCCTGAAGAAAGTTTTTAATCGGTAACGGTATGCCTATGTTATTCCATTTTTTGGAAAAACTAATAATGGAAAATGTTGTTACTACTGACAATTTACATCGCTGTTCACATATTTTGGTATCAAAATTATCCTTACTTTATTTACAATGGTTTAAGATCAAGTTTCAAAGCAATTGAGCCAATTTGTACAGTTGACGTGGACAATATAAGGGTTCGCTGAATATATGAATAATGTGCTCTACAAGGAGCTTCATTTTGACGAAAACCAACAGTCCACGAAGGAGTGATTGTTTCCTGCTATAAATGGGTCACTCGTCGTGATGTTTTTGGTCAATTCGTTATACATTTCTTAGACGAAAGTAAGAACTTTGAGCAGTGACCTGCTCGTCCCGCTGTTTGACACGAAATTAAAACAAAAGAAATATGATCAACAGAACAAAGGATATTGACAAACAAACAATAGCTTCCTCAAAAAGTAATTGTTTCATACCATACTCTTATTATTGAGCAAATTCGAAAAATAAAAATAGACAATGTAATTAAAATCAATGCATGCATTTGAATATAGCAAACATTTAAAAACTTTGCTTATCATTACGTACTGAAGTTATTAATCAAATGTTTATTTATGATAGTTATTTTGTCATTTTGAATTTGGATTTTTTTTTTACAAAATACTTCACGAAAGTCTTTGTGTATTTGAAATGTTACTAAGCATACGCTTGTTTTGTTGCAGAATCCACTTGTAACAATATATTATTTGATCCAAGCTACATCAGTGGCTGGGAACCTATCAAGGCCGGTGATGCGAACAACTCACAAGTTACATTCAATCATGGCCTCTCCAAACTACCTGTCAAATTGGAAGCGCAAGTGAAAGTCATTAGGGGTCAAGAAACATATATTTTTAAATCGGTTGGATCTGCTCAAGAAGCGGATGGCCAGCATGGAGGCGTCGTTTGTCTCTATAATGAGACAGTTGCTATTGTATACGCATCAATGTTAAATAAAGGTCAAATCGGCTTTACAGGCAAGTACAAAAACTTACAATTAAGCAATCGCAAAGCAAAATCAGCCTTATATGTATCTTATATGTATCTATCCACAACTCGAAACATAGCTTCAAAACACTTAAAATTCGTTTAAAAACCAACATCATTTGTTCGTTTGATCAATTTGGTTAATTATTGGTAATATTTGCGAAAGTTAAACAGACGTGTCTGCGATGTCTGTGTTTAGAATTACGTACTTGTAAACTGAAAAGGACTACCAAAAAATTGATATCTACAATAGAAAGTCCTAGCTACGAATCGACCGTCATCAACGAACGCCCAGGAGATAAAAAGTGAAAGGGATTTTTAAGGGATTAAACGTTTACATCCGATTTAAATTAGTAATCTTTTATCAGCCTTTACAATCCAACATTGCACTTTTGCTTGTATTAAGGGCTTATTGTCCGATCAACAGCTAATGTCCTTTACGGACGTGCCAGTTTTACTGGTGGAGGAAACCGGAGTACCCGGAGTAAACCACCGACCTACCGCAAGTCACTGGCAACTTTCTCACACTAGCACGCCCCGGACGGGAATCAAACCCAGGAGGTGAAAGGCTCTTATGATTACAAGTAGGCAACTTTAACCACTCCGCCACCACAGCCCCCTAAAAACAACTGGACTATTGCAATCTATGTAACTGTATTTGACCTAAAAAAATAAAAGCCAAGGGTGTTTACAAAAGTAGAGGGGTGCTTATTAGGACCATATTACAAGTCCAAACACTGTGAATAAATGTACAACAATGCTCTCTCGTAATGGATCTTAGCTATTATACAAAACTGTATAGGTGCTTGAAAAAGGGGGGGGGGGGGGCTTATAGGGACATGTACACTTATTGGGTTAAATACGATAGAAGTTGTTTCATGTCCTTTTCACTTTCATCATGCAGTATCATCAAGTCTTTTAAGGAGCTGTTTGGGTCGCACTTGTAGGGCTAGATGATAATATAACATAATGCTTTTACTTGTTTTCTAAACCATTGCTGCAAAATTACCTTTCTCTGTCAACAAACTTGTTCAAGAGAACCTTTATATCTTACCATGACATTTTAAAATGGCCCTGTGAAGTTGAATCTATCTTTTAATGTTTAAAGTAAAAAATATCCCATATTTTTGTGTTAGAATAGATTTTCAAAGTTTTGAAACCCAGATGGAGCCTCTAAAACCACTGTTGCTAATATGAATAATATGACTTGTTTAGAGATTATGAGGAGTACATATTGATCCTATATTATCAATATTGTAATGTCTAATTAGTACGTTGATATTAGTTCAGTTTTTAGTTGAGTGAGCTAGTAGAATAATAGTTTATCATATATTGATACACTTATTACAGCCTCACCATCAGCTGTAAAGGTCTTGTATTATAGTAATGTTTGTGAACTCGTCATTGACAATCTCATTAATATTTTATCAATTTTAATTCGTTCTCCCATTTTGTTATATCCTGGTTCCATGGTTCATGTGTTTTTATGCAATTTACTTTTCTGTACATTAGTTGTGATATTCATTGCGGTGTTTGATACTGAATATTAATACAAATGTAATGCAACAACAAAAAAGGAAATTGAAATGTGATTTAATATATAGTATAGACAAAAAACAAAACTCAACCTCTTCTTATAGATTCAGAAATTAACTGCTTATCTGTTGCAATCAACAGATGCACAAATGAATTCAGAATAGACAAGTTATAGAAACTATTAAATCACTTCAGAATATAATAAAAAAAACAGTTCTGTAACTTTGATGCATTGTCTTGTCCTGTACTCTAAATGCTTTCTCATTCCTTTCACCGCTGTTTGCTAGACACAGAAAGACTCTTTGACAGGAAAAGCTGTAAACTTGACTATATGTTTATATATACAACACTGGCTGATGCTTGTGTGCTATGAGTAATGATCAGTTTGGAGCTAAAAAAGTGAAAGTATAAAAATTGAGTGTGCACTTATGTAGAATTACTTAAACAAATAATGTCAAAAGAATGTTTTCTAATTACCACACTCTACCTAAAAACACATATATATATAAAAAACAAAATGAGTGGAATTAACAGAACTAGAGACATTGACAAACCAACAATTGCTGCATCAAATAATCCAGCACCAGAATAAAAAGAAAATATATTGACTTCCATACTTGCCAAGTCTCCCTATTTTGGAGGGAGTCTCCCTATTTTTCACACCAAATTTTCACCTTTGACATCAGTGTTATTCCTTAACCTTGTTTCAGATTTAAAATTAATCTAGTGTAGTGCATAGAACTGCTTAAATTAGGCAGTTTTCACTTCTATTTTGTCCAATAAGGCATTGTATATAGGTCTTAAAGGCATTTTAAGATTTGGTCACGCGCTTTCTCCCCCATAAATAATTTTAAAAGTTGGCAAGTATGCTTCCTCCTTCCCCATACTTCCTACATACTAACTATCTGACTAAAAAAACAACATTCATTTAATTCTAATCTGTGTTCAATTTACAAAGTGAAAAATGTATAATACAATTTCTGATATCCTAGAAATTATCATACATCAACATGTCATATCTATATAGGGGATCTCAAGAGTTTCCATTACATACAGTATTTATGAAATGAGTTAAGAATGCTTACATTATAGCGAGCCTCTGGTAAGTTTTATTTAAACATTCTTAATAAGTTTCATTAATTCCGTATGTAACAGAAACGAGTTTGAGATTCTTTTTATCATATGATTCAAATAAAAAGTGTTTGATGTGATTTTATCATAATAATGCATCAAAATGTGTGAAAGTTAGCAACTGAAATACCTTCATCATAGCAGTAAAATATGACGTCACACCTTTGTAACTGTGATGTCATAATCAAGTGTTATTTTATGTGTTACATAACAACACTTTATGTGATGGTGTTTTGCTACTCAATAACATAGAAGTCATGTGATAAACAACTCTACTAAACAATACCTTTGGTGTATCATATAACATGTAAACACAACTAGTACTCTACCAAACAATACGTATGTTGTATTACCTTTGGTGTATTGTATAACATATACATACAACTAGTACTCTACCAAACAAAACGTATGTTGTATTACCTTTGGTGTATTGTATAACATGTACATAAAACTCTACTAAACAAAACGTATGTTGTATTACCTTTGGTGTATTGTATAACATGTACATAAAACTAGTACTCTACCAAACAATACGTATGTTGTATTACCTTTGGTGTATTGTATAACATGTACATAAAACTCACCTAAACAAAACGTATGTTGTATTACCTAACAAAGATATCTATATAACTCTACCAAACAAAAAGTATGTTGTATTATCTAACAAAGATATCAATATAACTCACCTAAACAAAACGTATGTTGTATTACCTAACAAAGATATCTATATAACTCTACCAAACAAAACGTATGTTGTATTATCTAACAAAGATATCTATATAACTCAACCAAACAAAATGTATGTTGTATTACCTAACAAAGATATCTATATAACTCTACCAAACAAAACGTATGTTGTATTATCTAACAAAGATA
>JAUMGZ010235668.1:0-10848 GCA_032359645.1 Pododesmus macrochisma | reverse complement strand
GTTTCCTCCACCAGTAAAACTGGCACGTCTGTAAATGACCTTAGCTGTTGATCAGACAATAAGCCCTTAATACAAACAAACAAACACCACAATCTAGTGTACTTACCAAGTTTGCCAAAGCTTTTGATCCTGAGTAAATTGAGGTTACAAACAACATCATCCCTGGAATCCATTTTATTGCTTCATTCCTTAAAGACACAAAATATATACACTTTTCTACATTTCTATGTTACGGTACAAGTTCTTATCTTGACTTGTCCGATCTGGAGAAAGTATACATTTGTTGAATCTGCACGGACCATTATTGCCATACCATTCTTAAAAAGATAATGGATTGCAGTCCTTTGATCGACGCATTAAAATTGCTTCAAATCTCTTTTGAGTTTTTTTATGACAATATTCATTTTATTGTTTTGGTCATTCTTTGATTATGATATTACTGGTAAGTCTTATTGGATAGAATTTCTGATACAATGTCATTTTTGTCTAGTCTGCCCATGGCATGCATAAGAAATCTTGAATATTTGTATTCACTTGGAGTCATTTTTTAGTAATATCTAAATTATCTGCTGAAACAGATTTTTAAAGATAAATCTAAACTTCAACATAGCTGAAAAAATATCCTACCCCCCAACACACACACACACCTAACTTACTAACTATTTCTAAAAGTATTGGTTAGGGACAGCAAATAATGAGATCTTAAAGGATAGTTTTACTCAGTCTTACCAATACTTTCCCTACACAGACAGGTCTAAGATTTAGCTGTTATTATTTTTGAGCATAGTGTCATTACCAATACTTTCCCTGTACAGACAGGTCTCAGATTTAGCTGTTATTATTTTTGAGCATAGTGTCATGTATTACCAATACTTTCCCTGTACAGACAGGTCTCAGATTTAGCTGTTATTATTTTTGAGCATAGTGTTATGCAGCAGATTAATGGATGGTACAAATGATGCTGGATTTATATTAAACAAGGGTTTAATCACTAATAACTGCATGTATATATATACTCTATTGAAATCTAAGCTATTATTACATAATAATTCAAATGAATAAAAAGAGCATGGTATGCATTAAACCTATCATACATAAACATGTCTTGACCTTACATATATAATTCCATCTTCGCTAGCCAAGTGTCCGAATTGTGCCTATGACCTATTCTATAGGTGAAATAGGCATGTTTCGGACACTTGGCTAGCGAAGATATATAATTCCTGCCTTTTGTGTTTTATGTCTTGAGATTCAAATAACAAACCCTCCTCATTATAAATCTCCCGTCAACTTATAATAAGCCAATTTATAGTCACCAAGAGAGGCGACAGTTACATTCCTAAAAATACAGCATTTTGTTGACTCCTTACACATCTAATATAATGCATACTGACAACATCAGAAAACACTGACCATAGTCATAATCAACTGTTTTGTCTGTTATAATTAGCTGATCACGACCATTATCAAATACAGAATAAAAACTAAAAATTTTTTTTAAAGAGGCACTGAATTTTTATTTGAATATCAGCAGTTATTCAAAGATTATCAATGTTGATTTTTACTTCAAATATTTTAGGTATGTTTAACTGAAAAACAGCTAGTCGGAAAAATAATTGATGCAATACTTAGAGAAATAATCATACTTTGAGGATTCATCAACTATCATTGGAGGCAGGATCTTGCCAAAAACGGCCACCCTCAGTACCAAAAATCCCACAAGAGTCTGCCATCTGTAAATAGAAAATATCTTACATATTAATATCCTCTATGATACATGTACATACAGATTTAGTGGGTCCTGTAGAAAACTGTCATTAACATAGAGATTATGTAAGCCTTTAATCAATGAATATTTTGGTTGATTTCTAAGATTTCTCTTTTGAGAGTAAAATACATTTCACTGCTTCCAAAATGTCTTGCATTTTCTTTGATATAATATAAAAGGGAAAAGTGCAGTACTTGCCCTTGGAATATTGTTGGGTACTTGAAGTCCAGCTCTGTCAGAACATACTAGAAACAAAAACAAAGTTCTGCACTTGATTTAAAAACACATTCTTTTTTGGCAGATAATGTCTTATAAAGTTTATATGGTGGTATCTTCATGAAAATAATTATTACTTTTCAGCAGCATTTCAAATTGTTTTGATGTGTCATATCATAATCAAACCCATGCTCTTTACTCCTATTACTATATATTTTCCTACCTAGCTGTCTAGAACATAGATATACAATTTTCTAATTTCTAATAGAAATGGAAATAAAATTGCAATCAATATATAATTATCAGTCATATATATTTGTATACATATAGCTGTGATTGCATGTATGATAATGTCAGTGTATGCGAAAGTTTCTGACCTTACATAGGATATTCAGTCCTATATGTATATGTACTTATCAAATTTGTATGACTGAAATAGAAACTGTCTGACATTAACCAGAACAGAATACAAAAATGCAATCTGAATCATGCCTCCGATAAATATGATATTTATAAGAGGAAGGAGCCAAAACTCTGTGTGAGACAACCCGTCCCGAACCCCAGATCTTGCTCGAAGCTGCCATCATTAATGGACGCAAAAGAAGAATTAATTTTGAATAGACAAGACTTCAGCAAATCAAGGCTAAAGGAGTCATAACTAAAGGACAAATCACACACAGGAGAGAGGTGTTGCTTGTTATGCAAGTTTATTGAATATTGTGAACTTGGAGCCCCTTCAAATTTAGGGTCAATCTGTCCTTTTGCTTATACATAATTCATTGGTCCAAACGAAATTTTACCAGTCAGATCAGACTGTCAAATGTTTTGACATACACTGGTATGATGAATTAGGGCAAACAATTAAGGAATTGTATTTTATGCCAAAAGTCAATTTATAAAAACCCATTTTAAGTCCAACTTTTATGTTTTTCATGTTTAATTTCTCATGATCAGCTACGTACCTTGTTGACAAAATTTGTAATAACAAAAAGCACAAAAAACACACTGAAATGATACAATGTTTGTGCTGTAGAGAGTTTCTCTATACCCATCATTGACTATGGACAGCACACCGTCTTGTAACATCCTCTGGAACTGTCTATGCTGTCAACAGGCTACACTGGTTCTTTTACAGGCACATCTTAAACTTCTTGTATGTATATATATAATACATGTCCCTATATAAAACAAGTTGATTAAAATTCATTAGATAAACAAAATACTTTGTTTTAAGTTAAAGAGAAGGATGGTTGACAATTATATTTTTTCTAAATAAGTAGAGAAGAAATCAGGACATTGGGCCTTAACGTCAATCAGGGTTAAATAGGCCTATAAGTAAATTTTTGCCATTTGAATACTTTTAACCTTAGGGTTATGCCTTGAACAAAGTTGGTTCTCCATGCCCTAAATCACTACAAACAAAGACATCGACTTGATTAAGCACTAGGCCTTCTAGTACATCAGATTTTTTAAATGTTCCCCATTCTTTCACAAAGTGACCCTCCCTGGGTATGAAGTCCTGTAATTTGAACAAATTTCAACCCCTTTCCCCTAAGGATGACATCTACCAAGTTTTGAGGGAATTGGTCCAGTAGTGTTTGACAAGACGAAAATGCGAAAAGTTACCATATTTGCTTAATATATAATGTTGAACTTGCATGGACCCCAAAAAGCATTACTTCTCTTTTACCCCAGGGTCACACTTTGAACAAACTTGCTATGCCTTAATTATAAATATTAAAGTTACTACATACCAAAGCATTAAGTTCTAGGTCATCTGGTCTAAAAGAAGATTTTATAAATTTTGTCAAATTTCTGCACTTTTGGCCCCTCTAGTGTCACCCTGGGGGCCAAGCCCTTCATTTGAACAAATCTAAACTCCCTTCCCATAAGGTTATAACTTCCTACTAATTTTGGGTGAAATTGGTCCAATTGTTTAGGTGAAAAGTCGAAAAAGGTAAATACATGTACGTAGTTAACATATTTACTATATATATATTGTGTTGAACTTTGACTCGATAACGCGTAACCTATTGATGACCAAAGGGCCATGTCTTGATCAAAATCGTTTCTCCATACCCTAAATTTATTAGATACCTAAAAAATAAACTCTATGCCTTATTGTTTATTAGAAGACTTTTTAAATTTGGTTAAATTTCCCCGTTTGGTCCCTGTAATGGCTCTCACTGGGGGGCCTGTGCCCCTTTATTCCAATAAATTTGAATCCCCCTCCTCTATAAGGATACTTCCTACCAAGTTTAGATGATATTGGTCAAGTGGTTTAGGAAAGAAGTTAAACATGTGAATAGTTAACATGCTTGCTATAGTGTTGAACTTTGACCCCAAAACGCATAACGTATTTTTGAGTGTGGGGACATGTCTTGGAACAAACTTGGTTCTAGATCTCCATGCCCTAAAGTTACTTCTAAAGAGAAGATTTTATAAGGCAATTTTATTTTATTCTTATTTATTTAGCAACAATTAAAAATATGCTGAAACCATCAGAAAACAAGAATTTATTTCTAATTTTCAAAATTGATAGTCCTACGCTCGTCTCATCGGCTTTGCCAATTTCATATTAATTTTTCCTAAACCAATCCTGAAAATCAAAAAGCTCCGAAAAGATTGTTTACTTTTTACCCACAGCCTTACAGTGACGTTACAGACACTTATCCACGTGGATAATGCTGGTGTTTAACATTTCTTCATAAATAGTATAGAATGGTTACCACAAATATGACAAGGGTTTAACAATATAAATTATATTGTAAACTGATATCTATATCTTAACCCTCTAATAAACCATAACATCTTATTGTCGCACATGACGTACACTCTCGATCTGTCACTGCCTCTGCTTTTGAGAAGGGAGATAACTGTAGGTCCGAGTTAAAATTAAAACCGCTCATCGGAAACGGCTTTTTACATCCCTTTTCAACGAGGTCTTATATATTCAGTAGGACTCGCATTGAAATGTCATTATTTAATGAATATAGTTGTTTATTAATTTTAAAATGCTGTTGACCCGTAAATTCTTGGTAATATCACTAAAGCCCACATTTGACTAGATGATGTCACAGACACTTGTGTCACTGGACTCCGGAAAGTCTATATTTACCAGGTCGATTTGTAGACTTACACATGTCCTTGTGAAGATTTAGTCTCCATTTTTAAATGAAACCTATACAAACCGCTACATATTTTTTTACTTTAAGCAACAATATTCAAGTAATCAGTGGTACTTGGACATTTTTAATCTGATGGTTCTCTTCACGGTCTGATGATTGACATTACAAGGAGTGCACAAAGAGAGGTGGACTCGGTGTCAGATTAATGTTACCAATTTAAGCGTCATAACTGTGCATCTGTAGTGTGGTAGTGAACACAAAAAGTGGGAATCAGCTAGAACTGATGACCAGAAAGTCGAAGATACATGTATGTCAAATCCGCATATCCCATCCCGACCCATAACAACAAATGAATAAGCAAAACATAATTCTTAGATCAGTGTTTCAAGTACACCTTAACACGGTGATAAAAACAAGCAGCTCGAGAAGAAAGTAGAAAGTTGCTAAAAACTTTCAATTGCAATGTGCATTGATGTCACTATTTTACCAATATTTCTGCTACTTAATTTCTTTGTTCTGTTTCATAGTGATATCACTGAGAAACATAAAATCAATGTCGCCACGAAACACAATACATGCATGGTTAATTCGTATGTTGAGGCGACAACCCGAGAATTATTATCTTAAATCGTCAAGTCTGGATTTAGAGTTACTAATTCTCTGGTTGTACAGGTGGCATAAACCATACGCAGCAGCCATACCTTTGTCTCATCTTATCTTGTACATGTTTAATATCGTGCACTTCGATAAGAGCTCATAGTGCAAAAACAGCATGAAAACCACAAAATTGGGCCTCCAAAGGTTGCTTAAGAAGACAATTAACCAATACATACAGGAAGTCTTTAAATGTGGAGTAGCCCGCGTCACGCAGACTGAGAAGCAAAAAGAAGGATCTTACACACCTAACATAATTATATTGCCTGAACCATACATGAGTTATTGTTGTCCTTTATTTATACCGGGACCAGTTTTAATGAATCTAAACGGCGTGGTGGCCGAGTGGTTAGGGCGTTCGTTTCGTGCCTGTAGACTGGTGCTTAAATCCCAGGTCATGGGATAGAATCCTTGTCGCGTCAAACCTAATTATAAGACGTTAAAATTAGGCAATCTTCTCGCTCCCTGCTAAACGCTCAGCATTACAGGGTAGGAGGAGGACTGGTTGGCTCGGTGTCAGGCTAATATGACCGAGTGAAGTATCATATCAATGTGTCTGCGGCGTGATATTTCAGTGAGACAGCACTTTTGTCATGATCAAGCTAAGTGCTATTCGGATGTCACATTATGTATTTAATTCAAAATATAGTACGTTTATATCTTTATATCTGTCCATTTTGTCACGTCCATACTTGTATGAATGTTAATGTCATATGCCCTCTTGTTACATATTTAAATGTGTCTGAGTGTTGAATAATAAAATCGTGAAATCTTGAATAAAGTCGCCATAAGAGCACACTGTTACAAGCAGACACCGTCTCGATATGATATACATGAGTTAAAGGGACGCTAAACCCCAATTAACAAAGAAACAATCTTGATCACCCTAAAGTTTTGGAGAGTAACCCCCTCCCAGGAGAGAAAATAATAGTAAGGGCTATTTCAGATTTTTCAGACAGGGACCACCCATAGAAGAGATTTATTCAACTAATGACATGGACTAGAATTGATTTGTTATGTTTTGAGAGCCATAGAAACGATACATCAGTATTCCTCGTAATATTGACCATCGACAGAAATGATTAAAAAAAGAACACAACAAAATGTAATTAAATCGTTCCTGTTTATAGTTTATATGCAAGTAACAACTGCATTCGATGGGAATTGTCGATTAAAACTATGGAAAGAGACGAGGTAACCTTGCTTTGCCTCAAAATGACATATCATTTGAGATGGTGTTGTCGCCAATGTCCATGAATGTTTAGCAAACCAGAGAAGGCCATATTTGATCTGATCACAGGCATCTGAAGTTTTATATGTTTAAAAATAAAATCGATTTTGTTTCTGTCTATAACGTGTACCGTAAACACTATAAAAGAGAAAAGATACAAAAGACACGCCGTTGATACATGTCAAAATCTAAACAAGATTTCTGACAGTATACGTACACTGTGTAATTATGATTAACGTATAAGTAAATAATAAATATACGACATGTGGAAAAGAGACCCGTGAAAGTATGATTTGGTCTTCGTCTAGATTTTGTGGAAGCTCTCCCGCGTTTATTTTCACATTTCATACCGCACGGAGACGGTATATTCATTCATTTACATTCACTGTACAACGTCAGGTGTAATCTTTACGTATGGTCCTACCTATGGGGCGCCATTTTACTAGTTATTGCTTATTTATTGACATCAATAATGCGTGTCTTTTTATTGCTATCATAAAATGAAATTTTGATACCAAAAATTTATTTATTGATATTAATAAATAGGCAATAAATCTGTGAGCAAAACGGTGTCCCTTGTTCTAATTTGTTTTTTAAATGTTCATAAATATCAATTTCCTGTCGAAAGTGGTGTTGGTGTGTATATTTAGGTTTTGTGTTTTTTTACCTGATAGCTTGGTAGGTTTTTGAAAACAAGGCGGACGCTAAACAGAGAAAAAACTTGGAATGGCCTAACTTAATTTCTTTATTTTATGTTTAATATAAATATAGTTACATAACGTTTATATGTGACGTTATCCCCTTTAGTTGTAGTTATTCAAAAATATATCTACATTGGAATTGATAATAAAATGTATCATTTATTTAATTTGTTGTTCTTTAATTGTAAAGGAGCGTTATTAAATAATTTTATAAATAAGGGGAGAATACTCCTCCATACTCGCTTAATATAACTTGAATCTTCTTGTCCTTAATATATGTGATTAGGCATATATGTTAACATACCCTAGCAATGCCTCGTGATTTTTCACCTACTCATCATATATATTGGAGAGTTCTTTAAATGTTAATTATTCATTGCAATTGTTATCTTTAAGTTGTTAATACAATTCTTATTCTTTCTTGCATATCCCATTCATTGCAAACTCACCTTTACAGAGAGAGACAGAGAGAGAGAGAAAGAGAGACAGAGGGAGAGAGAGAGACACAGAGAGAGATTCCTGTGTGTGCGTGTGTGTGTGTGTGTGTGTGTGTGTGTGTGTGTGTGCGCGCGCGCGCGCGCATTCTCTTTATTTTCACCCTTAATTTGTAGTTAACCTCTTTCTCCTATTTCATTTATTAATGGGATTCATTGCATAAAATACATTTATAGACAAATCTGTTAAAACGCCAAGTACATTTCGTGTACATATATATAGACATATAAGGAAACCCATCATATCTAAAAATATATCCAAGTAATTGGTTAGTAAACCAAGACTCAGAGGTCACCTTGACTATACAATTCACACGTTTTTTTTTTTTCAAGTATGAGCCATCGTGGGTAAATGTATTAATAGAATAGTCTCATTTAGAAAAAACCTTTTTCTGAAATAGAATCTATTGTTCCAAACCTATACATCAGTATTACGTGAATACAAACTGGACATTTTCCAAATGTTGTTCAATACATATCGACGTTGTTCTTACTAATGGTGAGCGCAATGAATGGGTATATAAGTAACTGATGAAATAAAGCTAATTAATTCACAACAACGTCATTTAAATTGGTAAAGTAAACATGCATGTATACTATTCTGAAAGAATTTGTTTCAACGCGTCTTTTTACAGAGTGGTAACAACAGTTATAACACAGAAACATCAATAGAAAGAGGGGGTTGGGTGGAGAGTTGTAACAACAGGCTTTTTTCACATTTTTCCACGATTGTGATAATATTATAAGTATCGCCAAACTACATACATTAACCGACATATTATATCGCCCCAAAACAGCAAACCCTTACGTTATATATTATTAAAGTATCGAATACTTGAACACTTAACACACACCGATAGAGTAACTACCACGAAGTTTAAAAACGATGACACTATTGCACAGCCGACTGATAGAAAAAAATGTGACATTTTATTATGTATTATGTTTTCAAATTTGGCGTTCGAAGACAATTTCACTTTTGTTTATTTAAGAATTGATCGGACTGCTTATATTTGAGGTTCATGTGATGTATGACTGTCATAACTATGCCAGACAAACTGAGTAACGTGCGTTTCATCCTTCTATCTAAACTATTCCTATTGCTTTGAGTTTCCGTTCCTGTCGCCAATTCTCTTTCTGTCCTATTGGTTGGTTTTTCTCATTTGGTCTTTTGTCATGATATCGGTAAAATGATCTGGAAGTGACATAAACACCCTATATTAAACAATTTGCTTGCCTGTATCCACGTACTATTTTCTCTTTTGTTATATTCATTTGATGAACATTGACATTGCAACTGGGTTTCAATTATAATCTTTAGCCAAACATCCCACATTTTCACACGTAGTCGACTGTGTCCTTGAAAAATTATATAAAGTATATTGCACTTTAAAATCAGAAAGTGCCTGTCACGGCACGCGTTTAAGCATACCTACATTCTCAGAAATAAGGTGACCTAGTCAGTTGTACAACTATAAATGTAACATCTTCCTGGTCTGTTTAATGTGCAGGGAAATCAAATATACACAAAGCATATCCGACGTTACTTAAACTAAATTTTATCTACCGACAAATGAATACAGTTTAGTAATTTCACAAACAAGAAGACTACGTACAATACAACCAAAATAACAGTTTCATTGGCTTATGTTCAATTATAATATTACCAGCGCGGTGGCCCAGAGGTTAGGGCGTTTGCTTTGTGCTGGTAGGCTGGTGCCGGTGGGGTCAAAACCTAAGACTTTAGAATTAGGCAATCTTCTCGCTCCCTGCTAAGCGCCCATCATTACTGTGTATGAGGAGGACTGGTTGGCTCGGTGTCAGTATAATGTGACCGAGTAAAGTATCATGTCAATGTGTCTGCGGCGTGATATGTCAGTGAGACAGCACTAAAAAGTCGCCATCAGTGCGCAATGTCGCAAGCAGACATCGTCTCGATATGAACTATACAAGAGTTAAAGGGACGCTAAATCCCAATAAAAACAAAACAAATCAATTATAATATTAAGTTCTTCAAAAAGAATTCATAAACATTTTGATGGTTTATTCAATGGACTTTGCAATACATTGATAATATACCGATAACACGCATCAAAAGTTAATAATTCAAGCAATTAGTCTGTTTTCAATTTCAGAATTGTGTCCTCCGTTGCCGAGCCTTAAAGAAACATCAAATCGTCCTATGGAGGGACGTTAAATTGCGGTCTCGTGTACAGGGATTTGTATTCCCTGGCACGATAAATATTTCCATGTTAAGTCAGAGAAGAACAGACGGTTACATTGATTCCTGCGATGTCCATAAAGCTTTACTGTTGGCGCTTCGCCTCCAGTCTGGAAGTGACATTGAAGCCATATAAAACATAAAAACTAATAAATTGTCTTCACTTTTCTGTAACTTATGTATAACTATTGTTTAAAATTACTATTGACGCATTCCTTTTTGTAACTCACAGAATATGTGTTTACAAGTTCAAGTTCAAGTTCTTTATTTCCTTAAAGCTTTACAACTTATCAGATACAACATTAATATACATAAAGTCAATAAACTAGCTATAAAACACATGTAGTTAGTTGCACTGATACTTGTAGTGCATGCAAAAAACGATGCGAGCACACACACACACACACACACACACACACACACACACACACACAC
>JAUMGZ010235657.1:0-10848 GCA_032359645.1 Pododesmus macrochisma | reverse complement strand
TGAACCAAATATACATTTATTAACAAAAAATGGAAACATCACGAACTTCTATTAAAAAACTAGAAGCGAAACCAGGTTACCAGTTTTGGAAGTAACCGAGTAAGATGTAAAGCCTTGAACTGCAAAAAAATTTAGACATAATAAGCGGATACGGAGTATAGTTACTTTTAAAAATAATATACGTTTACTTACTTATAATATTTTGCCGATTGTGGGATGGAGTCGCTATATTTCCCTCTGTGTGTGTCAGCAAATTCAAAAAGACTCTCAGCAGCAGTCAACAGTGTATTGGCATAATCTGAATCTATAATGGTATTATGTTATGATTAGTTTTGTTATAACATAATTCTTAATATGTGCTCGAATGCGTTTGCTTATCAATGAGTAAAGGCTGTTCATTCTGTTGATAATGTTAATGCTTTATTTCGAATTCAAATTAACATAATTAGTTAGAGACATTTATTGGAGGCATGTTTCAGATTACATTTTTAATAAGAAAGTCGAAAGTTATTCAATATGGTGTGCATGCATTTATTATTACTTTGTATTTTATATTACTTTTTGTTGTTGTAATTAATTGTAACACAATACTCGTATACGTGTATAAGTACTAAAACCAACTCGTAACTGTTATTAAACATATATATTGTTAGATACGTGATGTAACATACCCATATCTTTAAAGGCTATATATCCAGCTGCGAGAGAGGCAGCTGTTTCTCCTGCTACGTCACTTCCGGGTTTTTGAACATTGACTTGGTAAGCAGGTCTGCTCATTTTCATCTCTTCATGTCTGCCCCAAAACGAATGATCCAGATCAGCATTACCTACCTAATAGATATAAAAATAAACATCATACTTATTATCAGTTTCTCTCTCTCATTATTTATGTCTACTTAGTATGATCAATGAATCAACAAGCTACGACCACACTTCATTGTTGTTAATGCATTACCATTCTTGTAACTTAAACATACGGCATAATTATCTTTTAACATTATTTATATTGATTGTAACAAGATGTACTGTTACATGTATGCAGCAGTTTAACCTTACCTGTGCATAGAATATGTTGTTGTTTGGTTGCCAACATTTCAAAAGGTAGTCCAATGACCATTTTATTGAGTCATACATGTCCATAAGCTGACCAGCTGCCTGGTAGGCATCTTTGAATATATGTAATCCCCAGGCGAGAACGGTTGTGGCGGAGGCCATTGGGAGATTGAATTTCACTCCATCGTGTCCTAGAAATAATATACATTTCATTAGCAAATAGTGTTTGTATAATCAGAACAAAGAAGTTTTGTTACTGTCGGCAACTTTTGAAAGTTTCATCATTATTTAATATTTCTTTTCCGGCATATATGTTTTCTTTTTATCTTAATGCTGTTATCTTAAAATGTTTTCAGATAGATAATAGATAATAGATAATGAATATAAACATTTGTTTATTTCTTTAAAACAAATTTGGTATTATTTATTAATTCTTTCCAATTATAATAATTTTATTCATTCTTTTGTATTAATTTTATTCATTCTTTTCCTAGAATATTATCTTAGTTTTTATTCTTTCTTTATATACCTACCATTGTACCATCCTCCTGTGAGAGATGACCCATCGTCAGCCTTGTCCCCAAGTGCACTATCCCCACGGTAAGGTATACGGTTATCAGTGGGAAGTTCACCTGACCTCTGGGCCTCGTAGAATAATATAGATTTCTCCAGAACCTCAGAGTAATCATAACCTTTAGGATCTGTAGTGTTAAATAAAATACATAGAGGTTATCGACACAACTAAATAAACCTTATTTGAATACAATGTCTCTATTATCAAATCATAAGTCTATAAAAAGACAAAAGGTGAATATAACAAATGAATAAAATCATAGATGCATGTTAAAAAAGGTATGAATAGGATCAACAGAACGAGCGATATTGACAAACAAGTAATAACTGCGTCAAACAATGAAGCACCGGAATGTAATTAATTAAATCGACATAACAAACATCAAGACTAGTAATCCATGCGGCCAGACTTAGGACGGTCACCCAGCACGAAACCAGGCGGTGTGGTTAAACCGGTTAATAAGGCCTAAACCTTCCCACTTCCCGCATGAGACTAGAAGTCTTGAGTACAAACATACATTTAAAAATTTAATAAAAACACTTCACTTCATAAAACCAAGAAGAAAATTTCAATTTAAACTACAAGCGAAGATCGATCGTTTCCTACCACATACCGCTTGCAGATAATGTACAATTTATGCTTAACCATTTATATGTAGTGATCTTTACTTGATATCATAAGCTTCATTATTGTTACTTACTCATTAGATTCGACGTTGCCCCTGAAGAAGTTGTTTGTACTGGCAATGTAGTTTGTTCCATCGTGGATGAGGAATAGTCAACAGTGGCTGGTTTTTCGCTAGGTCCTTCGTTAGATAACGTGCATTCACCCACTGGGCTCGGTTCTGAATAGTATCTTACAAACAATAACACTGTCATCAAAGGTGGATATTGTGTCCAGTAGTTTTTGACGCTATACCATTGTCTATTTGGATCAGAGTCAATGACTTTTCCTACCCAAACCTATATTATAAAAAAGACGTTATAAATTCAGTAGGGTCTATAATCTGCACCGAGTGTAATGGAACACAGGACAGACAAGCCAGTCTTAAGTAGTACTACGTAAATAAAGTTATTGTCAAATAGGGAACCTAACATTCTTTAACAACATCATTTTCTTGAACATATAACAATATGATACATATTTTTAAAAGGAAAATGAAAAAATGTTGACTTAAAATGAAAGAAATCGTTAATTTTTCAAATATTTTATAAAATTTTGAAATTATATTGAAAGAATAAAAAATGTACTGAAGCTGATGTGATAGGTAGGGCAACTTTGTTTATAAGATATAAGTTATAAGATTTGTGATGTCGATTTTCACTTACATAATGAAATAATAATATGCATTCACATGATATTGATTATTTATTCTTACCTCCAAACTCTCCGTTGGTTTATCAAAAGTGATGTTTAATTTGAAGTTGTCGAGAACTTGATCCAGAGGAAGAAGACATTGGGCTTCCATTAAACGACTTCCTTCGTCATCCCAGCTGCTTACAAATGTCACAGGGACACTATCCCCCATTCCAAATGCAGATGTTGCATTAGTATCTGTTGCTGATTCCGATTCTTCCTTTGCGGGATTGACCTTTAACGTCGGGATTTTGGGTGAAAGGTTGTTTACGCATACTCCTTTCGGAGCTTTACCAGTGAATTCAAGCTGAAAAGACACCACCATTGTCTGTGGACCGAAGGGATATTTGCCTGTCAATTTGTAACTTGATCCATCATCAGCTTGGGACACAACTTTCATTAGCCATATCTAAAATAAAAAACCGATTATATAAATATGTAGTTAAAACATTAATAAAAATTACAGAACAACAATTAAAAATTTTACAAAACAAACCGACAGATACTCAAACTCAATATGAACCATGTGGAAGCATACTTATACACACACCGTTTATTAAAATGCACACGAGACGCATATATACATTTATGTGTATATGGCATATTTACACTTTTGCTTGAAATAAAATATCAAATTGAAAGATTTATATTTCGATTGATACAAGAAAAAGATTATTAAATATCAATGCAAACCTAAATAGTTATGTAATTGAATAATACATGCACATACTAATTCTAAAATCATCTTAAAATAATTTCATATTAAACCCAATAAAATACTGTCCTTACCGTTATACGTGTTGTTGGCTTATTCACATTGATATCCATTGTCCAGTTGCTTTGTGGTTCACGTGAAGCTGTTGTAAAAGTACATGATGCTTGCATTACTTTCATTCCTCCTCCGGGTCTCCATATAGATTCCTTTTTTATCTTTACAATTTCAATAGCACATGTAGTAGCTATACTAGCTAACAGGAGAAACAATAACTGCATTCTGTAACAAAATTAAAATGTTTAGATTAATATGGCGAAATTAGAAATTTACATCATTTATCTTAATATAAGATTATAATAATTTACTGGTGTGATTCCAAACATTAAGAATGAAGTTATAAATATCTCGACAGAAATAGTAGTTTAAATTAACTATAAAATACTGTCAGGAGATTTCTAATCACTTGAACATTTGTATTGTTATATATTTTGGATAATAACACTAACAATCTGTCTAAATACATATCAACATGAAGCAAGAATTTTTTTTAAACACTAGAATTTTTCTAGGAAATGTTGCTAAAGAATAACACAATTAACCAGTGTTTAAAAATAGTTATTAAATTACACAATAAAACTATTATGTACGTAATGAAAAACATTTCATCTTTTAATAGTAAGTACATATACAAGTTCAGTTTATCATTTAAAATCTCCCTTACCTTGTTGTATGATGATGGTCTTCAGGCAACTAAAGTTCAATTGCAATTGAAGTTCAAACTTTGTATTTCAGGATAACTGAAGGTGGCTCAAATGCTCTACGAATGTTTCAAGGCAGATGGTCAGTCAATGGCAAAATAGGCTATAAAGGCCCTATATATACTGCCAAAAAATGGGGGTGTAATGCAAGGAATGGTTCTGTCTAAGGAAGATAAGAAATCTTAATCCAATTAAGCGTTAAATTAACAACTCGTAGATTAAAAGAGTGGGAGTGCGTCTTTGTTTTCGGTATCACGTAAAATATTTCATTGGGAGTTTTTATTTACTTTCAATTAAATCACTGCATTGACATGCTCATGACGTATTTAAATAACCGTTAATTGGATAAATATATGTTACAATAGATTGTGAAGTTCATTCATAAATAGTGGTTGTAGATTAAATTTACACTTAACGTTAATGCCTTCAGCAAGGTCTCTTATATACATTATGTTAATTGGTGATCCATTTCTGTTGGCAGGTTTGTATTTCCATTGGAAGAATTTCAGACCGCTAATTAAATTCATATATTGCAAAGTTTCATAAACACTGTTATGATCTTAGTTTTTTTTTCATTTTTTTATTCAAATGATAGGCTCTGTTATATAAAGTAACTAACAACATTATTCACGGAAACGCTGTCAGAGCCTTTTTGAAGGAACACATGTCAGGTGGGAGTGTGCCTAGAACCCCGTCCGATCTTGTTTGGAGATCGCAATGGGGAGCACTCATATATTCAGATATTTCATATTGATATGTGTTTGTCAGTGTTAGTTGTTTTTAGATAAAACATTTTTAACTAACAATATCACCATGAATAAAGAAGAAAAAGGATCAACAGAACAAAGATATTGACAAAAAACAATTATAGCTTTATAACAATCTCCAATAGATTGAACTGAATGGGTAAGAGGATATCGCTCTTGACACAAAGCAAAGCTTCGAGGCAACCGTCATATGAACGGACTTGAAGAGGAAAATGAATTTAGAATAGACAGTACCCCGATAAATAAAAGCTACGATGCCATAGAAGGTTGTAAAACTTTCCGTTGTTATCGAAGGACAAAAAAACACATCCCATCAATACTATAAAACTGGTTTTGTCATGACTTTAGGTGTGCGCGTAGTCAGTATTAATGTATTTCTCTGGACATATGTTTTGGACATTCCAGTCCATCGGCCTAGATTCCAGGCTTACTTACGAATCAAACTTCATTAATGGAAAATGTGATATTCAGCATATAAAGCAAACTACTGAAACGCCAAGGTAGGCACACAGTATCATAATATATATAAAAAATAAAACAACAAACGGTATGAGAGTAACACATCTTTTCACTCTCTTTTCTATGAGACTAAAGAAAGAAATCCACGAAAGTATGAAGTTTACATCTGAATCAGAGGGACTGACGAACAAGAAAAACTCAAATAAAAAAGAGAACTAATGGAGAAAGACTCATGAATCAGATACTTCCGATCAATGAAAACACCAACGAACCTCAACATAAGACAGTGACATTTAAATCAGAAGTTCGACAACGGCGACTAATCAAAACATCAACAAACCTTAAAATAAGGCATCTGTATCAGAGAGACTGACGAACAAGAAAAACAACAATAATCATCAAAACTAATGAAAATTGGCATCTGAGTCATAGAGACTGACTACCCTCAATATATAGAATCGTCAATCATTTAGTTTTGAGAGATTGCATTTGCTCCAAACTTAACCCTTCAAGTTTCAGTGTCATTGAGTTTACGATATGCATCAAATATAACAACATCACATGTATTTATTAGAACTTCGAACTTCAGAACATTCTTGTAACAGGTTTTTGCAATCCTACACTTTACCAGTCATCGCAATATTACTAACGGCTTCTACTTTTAGCGGATATATTCTGGCATTTGGCGAATTGTAGCTAAATGTTTTATGACAAATTCCATTAAATGTGTCTAGATTTAGCATTTTGGCATGTGTTACAAGAAAAGAAAAAAAATGAATTACAAAAGGTTCGAAATAGTCGACATTGATGCTAGAAAATGGACTTTCTTTCAATTAACACTTTCCTCTCTATTTGTCTTATTATGACATTTGCTGACTGTTATGACTATAAGTTGAATTTCGTGCGTTTCAAAATATAAACAAACGTTATAAAACCATTGTCTATAAATGTCACACAGCAAGGGTCAACAAATATGATCATATGCTCATGGCCATGTAATTATAAGCGATACAATCCTTGGTGAAAATTAGTGTATATAGTTCCAACCACCCTGTTGTGTAGGAGTATAAGAACAATTACACAAACTAGGTTATGTTTATATTTGTTGTTATAATTTCCATTTAACATCTATTTTAAATTCATTAATCAAATTCATTATAATGTTTTTGAAAAGTCGTGTTATCATGTATTAAAATGAATGAAACGTTATATAAGCATAATTGAATACTGAACTGAAAACGAAATTAACACACCATCCCACTTCGATAATCGGAGACAAATTAATTTTAAACTTCTTCTGATTAAGAATTCCAATCTTCCTTTACAGCTATCCTCCAAAGATAACACTCCCATCATGTGTCAGCATATATAAAAACTTATATTTGTGTAATTGAATGATTCTTTTTCTAAGGCAAGAGAATGTCTTTTACATCTAGCTAGTGTCCAGTTGTAAACAAACATTATAATAAGGACATTATTTGTGAGAAGTGCAGCATACGTAAGGTACGTTCGTGACGAAAGTAAATAATTGAATAAAATGCATAAAGTGATCCAATTGTGATTTTACCACGATAGCGTACTAACTAGGCTTGAAGACGGTTGTAAAGTCATTTTAAATCCTTTTTTCTGGTGATGAATTGTTTGATGCGGTTCTTGTTGACCTGTAAAAGTATTGTTTTGTTGATCATATCCGTTTTTTGTTTGTTTGTTTGTTTTAAACAAATTTCAGTTTTATTTATTTCAAGATACACAACGTTATTGATATTTCATAATTCATATCAACAACATTTCTACAAGTAATAACTCCACATTTTCATTTTGGAAAATATGATATAATTTGAAGATTTATATTTTATGTTACTGCACAATACAATACATGTATATCACTAGTTAACTGATGTTTGTTTCATTTTCTATTTTTAAGAATGAAGTAACCTCTATTTCTGTTTTAGGGTGTTGTTAGTGTATGTGTTTTTGTATAGGTAAAAATAATTAAACAGTCAATAAGAAACCCTACGGAGAAGAAAAATTTATGCAATTAACATGTATTTGGCAATTTAGACATCCCTACTAAAAAGCAATTTGACAATGTAAATCAATCTCAAAAAACCTACCTCACATATCACGGTAACAATTATACATTTATGCAAGAATATAAAAGTCACTTGTTACACATATTTGGCTACTGGTACATAACTGTTTGACATCTTAAAATTTCAGTTGATATTTTGTTCATGGTATGTTATATTCGTAATGAATTTGAAACAAGATGACTTTAGAGACAAATTCGTTTTGAATTTCAAACAAAAGTTATGCTTGACTTATGAGATGAATTCGTATTGAATTTGAAACAAAAATCAATATGGTTGGTTAAAGAGAGATATTTTTATTAACTTTAAAACAAAAACCTTTGTCTTAAGACACAAATTCGTATTGATTTGAAAACCAAAGAATATGCTCGGTTTTAAATTATCATAAATAATCCGATATAAAATTAACATATAAATTAAATGTTGTTAAAAAAAATAATTAACAGATGCCCTCTTGTTTCTGTTATTTTACGTTTGTATGAAGTAACTTACAAAACGGTCTAGCCTGGAGATGACAATGGGGAGCACTGTACATAGAACACCGGACGCTCTAGCCTGGATATTACAATGGGGAGCACTGTACATTGAACACTGGACGGTCTAGCCTGGAGATCACAATGGGGAGCACTGTACTTAGAACACCGGAAGGTCTAGCCTGGAGATCAAAATGAGGAACACTCAGATATTCAGGTAATTCTTTATGATATGTACTTTTCATGATGTTAGTTTTTCAGAAAACATTTTAAAAATAACAACCTGGTCAGCGAAATAGCAAAAGAGCAAATGGAAAGAAATATTTCAAAATTGCTTACTTAATTAATTTGAATATACCGACTTAGTATGATGTAATGTCTGAAGGCATTATTTAACCAGCACAATGTATTTGAACCTTCCCAATTTCCATTTTGATATGTCATTTTCTCTAGCATTCATTAATGACATCAGCTTCGAGCAAGATATGGGATTCGGGACGGGAGTGTCTCACACAGAGTATTGGCCCTTTCCTCTTATAAATATCATATTTATTGGAGGCATATTGCATTTTTTCAGATTAAATTTTTGTATTATGTTACATTTGAACTTCACGGACAACTCAAATTGATGATTAATAACGCATTTTTGAGCTGGTCTATTTCACAGAATTATCATATATTTTGTGTGTTGTTTCTATTTTTTTGTGCATTTTATAAAAGAAAAAAGAAAAAAGAAATAAAAATTCATAATTGAATGTTACGCTTGTTATTTAATTGTTGCCAAATGGATTAATGTAGACACTGTTGAGTTAAAACTCAAGGTTTGCCTCCCATTTACAACAGTCACGAAATACTGAAGCAAAACAAAAGAAATTGAAGTTTGTGTTGCTGCTCCTGCACTGCGAGCATATAGCTTATCTAATTCAAAATATATTTCTTTTCTTTATTATTCAATTGACGTTTGACGTTTTGGCCTCCATGTGTAGAAAAAAGGGCAAGAAAGAAGTTTATCCACATTGTCAAACCACATTAAATGAATGATAAATTCTAAAATAAAACGTTTTCATAATACATTAGATGGTTTTAGAAAGTACAAACAACGTTGGTGTCAAACAGTTCGCACGATACTCCGTATTAGTCGGAGACAAATAAACCGCTGCTTCTCTTCCTCCACTTGATATTTTTCGCTTTTGTTCTTTCGTCACGGTATCAGTGAATAAAAAATGCAATCTGAAGCATGCCTCCGATAAATATGATATTTATAAGAGGAAGGAGCCAAAACGCTATGTGAATGACCCCGTTGCCAACCCAAGATCTTGCTCGAAGCTGCTGTCATTATTTGACACAAGAGAAGAATTGATTCTGAATAGACAATACTTCAGTAAATCAAAGTTACAGAGCCAATGAGGCAACGGTGACAAAAATTCACGATGGTTATGATGGACAAAAACCATACCCAATAATAATACAAAATTGTCTTGCCAAAATTTAAAATGTGCGCGTTGTCAAAACAGGAATTTTCTGAAAGATTCTGTCAATGACATACGGCCTTTTTTTACTATGAAAAGGGCTGTCAAATACCGAATTGACACGGAAACATCGAGGCGGGTGACACATGTGTATCCGGAAACGCGTACTCCTGTGTGGACACCTGATTTGATTTTGCTTCAATTTTGTGCAAAGTGCTATCCTCGTTTTCCTTTTATTGACGCATGTTCATGGACCTCTCACGAATATCGTCTTGGTTTTTTCGTATTTACTACTTATATCCCCGAGTAACCAAAACATTAAAGACAAGGAAATGTATTATATAAAAGAGTCAAATTCGTACTTTAGATTTACGTGCAGTTATGATTCAAATAATATCAACAGGATTATAGATAAGACATCATCCATATGTAAAGTTTAAGCAGAGCTGTACAACATTTGCAAGACTGAACTACTTAAACTTTATGTGTCAAGCTTGGTATTGTACATTTTTAGCAGTTTTATTGGTTTAACTGGTAACACAAAGGGGACTCGATGACAAAATGTCGAATAAATAAATTTCTTGTGCATATTGATACCATACACTGATCCCTTCACATGATAAACACAGTGCATAAAAAGGCAAAAGAAAAACCAAACTATCAGCATCACTAGGAATTATCAAATTTAAAAACGACGGAAACTCGCAAATTGTAATTAAGACAACAGGAGTGTAAGGTAATTATGCAATATTTAAAGTCCGTTTTGCTTTATTAAACATTCAGACATTGCTTATGGATTAGAGTTGTAATATCAATCACGAAAACACTTCATAAGTATACGCTTGAGGCACTTGTAAAATAACATAATGAGTTGGTCAGAAATAGTGATTTGAGTGTATATGATTATACACTGTCTGTACATTACTGATCTATATTGTTTGGTTTAATTCCTACTCATCCTTTAATTGTATTTAACACTGATTTACTAGGTTACAAGGTCAAGGTCACGAGGATTGTCACTTTGTTATAAGTTTGATACGCTCATTAATCGACAATGATTTAAAAAACAGTATGAATAGGATCAACAGAACGAGAGGCATTGACAAACAAACAATAACTGCGTCAAATAATGAA
>JAUMGZ010235646.1:0-10848 GCA_032359645.1 Pododesmus macrochisma | reverse complement strand
TAGCCATAAACAAATTTGTGAAGTTTGAAGTTGATCTGTCAAAATTTACTCAAGATATTGAGCGGACACTGCGCGCCGCCGGCAACAAAGGGCCATAACTCTCAAATTTTCGAACAAATAATTGTCAATCTCCAAAAATTGAAAGTATATGGCGGAGACTGTACCCTACCTGTTAAAATTGTTGTTGTTCAAACTGGCTGAACTTGATCTTCCACTCTCAGTGTCCTCGCCAAGAACGGGTATATTTTCAGGAATTGCCTTCCTTGCCATGTTCTTTTGTAAATCATATATCTAAGCTTACAAGACGATACATGGTACAGCGTTGTATCAGTACTATCACATCGACTTCTCTGCTTTCTTGTTCAGTAGCAGTGATATCCACCTGCCCACTGAGAGGGAAAACGAAAATAAAATAGACTCTATCAGTAGATATTCAACAAACAAGAAGATATATAGTCACCAGAATGAAGTAACGGTGACTGTAGACAGTGTTAATGTTTATCATTGTTAGTCTGATTACATTTCGTAGCTATTAAAAGGTATCGAGAGCATAAAAACAGATCAAACTTGTCAGCGATAGCTTTGAAAATTACCAGTGGCCATATTGTTTACAGTCAGTAGCAACAAAAATATTACACAGTTTCGAATATTGTTCTAAAAAAATAAAGGAAAACGTTTGTAACTGACACTGTAAATTTCACAATTCCTTGTTCAACAAATAATTCACATGGGTAAACTAATGAGAAATCTATATGTTTATCTGAGGGTTTTTTACAGACAAAAGATACGAAACTATTTACGCACCGACTGAAAAGCGTCCAAACGCCGCTGATTACCAAACGTCAGTTTGACATTGAACTTTTTACCGTCTTACGAAACACGTTGTTGAAGCAAATATCCTTACATATACAGGGGCAAGACGTAACGACCCTTTTAAGGTATATTTATTTGTTAGTCTACTGCAATTGACAACAAAATAAATCCATTAAAGAACGTTGGCACCGACTGCGTTTTCTCACTGGACCTGCTAAGAAGAGTCGGGTCTGACTTTACCCCTTGAACTTGAAAACAGTTTCTGTGCAATGACTCCTATCCTGAAGCCAAATTTATGTCTGTCTGTGCACAAAGATTACTTGATATTGCTTTTTGGAGAAACAAAGTAAAAAATTAAGGTCACAGTGACTGTTTATAGTGTTTATACAATTTTGGTTTTCATGCAATAACTCCAGTTCTTGAAGCTTAATTTGAGATAATGGGCACATATATTATAGGGTTCTTGTAGTTTTAAGGGTTTAATTGTGAGTTAAATTCAGGTTTATGGTGTGACCAGAGTAAACAATTCATAATCTCTTTTGAGATTCATAGTCGGGTCGTTAAGACTCAATATAGATTCATTTTATCTCTCTGTAAATATCCTTAAAGGTTTTTCAAAGCTCCTTACGTGGGCTTCGCCCGTGATCGGAAACACTCATGTGTTGCCAGGGAGCTTTGTCTGTTTTTTGCTAATTAGCGGAAATGGTGAAAACCAAAGCTGATGAAGTATTCTGGGAAATCTCACTTCGCCTCTGTATATGTGGTGAAAACTATCATGATATATTATAAGTTTATTTTATAGAAATTAAATCATGTTTTGGATATTGTTTGATTGTAGTTATTAAACTTAAATTTATTTGTCCTGGACATCATTTCTTTAAATATTGAGTAGGAAATGGTGAAAATGAAGGCTGATGCATCTGGGAAATCTCACTTTGTCTCTGTATGAGTGAGAACTATATATTGTTGTTGAAATTCAACAACATTGTTTTAAGTATTTGTATTTTATATTACTGTATTTTTCATTGTGCTAGAATCTTGACATGATTTCTAAAATTTTATCGCTAATGTTATGATGTCATTAATCTGGAAGGTTGTATGCATAAAACTCTGGCCATATCTCACTGGTTTACATTTGAAGGAATTTTTGTTGATTTTTCGCTTGATTCAAAACAAAATGACGATGTAGATCTATGTCTATGTATATAGTTCTACGCGTGAGAATTCCTTTTAAATTTAACATAGCATAATTGTTTTAATAATATTGCTTCAAAAAATATTAATGATATATACAGTCGTGCACATCTTTATGACATTGTCTCTTTTAAGTCTATAAATATATAGATCCATAGCTTGTGCATGATGATTTCATTTAAAATTAATTTTTAGAATTTTTATATTCAAATAGTTTATTATAACAAATTTCTCAATAATGAAAGATTATTAAAATGTGAATGCTAATTTTGCTGTTAAGAATGGCAGAGATGGTTCCACAAATTTAAAAATTGGATCCCTAATACTAATAGCAAGACATTGACGTCCATACTTATAATACTTTGCTTTAACTTCTACAACTTTAGACAATTTAAGTTTAAGATCACAAGTTAAATGAGAAGAATCACACTTTTTAGCTGCCTTCGAAGAAGAGGCACTTATGGAATTGCGTTAACGTTGGTGTTGGCGTTTGCGTTGCCAGGTTCAAGTTTTGCTGCAAGTGTTGAAATGCATAGGTATACCATCAAATATGTGTACTAGGATGCTGATGTTTGGCATGAGAGTAGTTTGGGGGTATAAGATTCATTAAGAAGAGAGAAATTGGAAATATTTATAAAAAAAAAAAAAAATGTTTTTGGACTTTACTTTTTCCAGGTTAAAGTTTTGCTGCAAGTGTTGAAATGCACTGGTATACAATCAAATATATAATGCACTCAGATGCTGATATTTGGCATGAGAGTAGTTTGGGGGTATAAGATTCTTTAAGCAGAGAGAAATTGGAAATATTTAAAAAAAAACAAAAAAAACAAAAAACAAAAAAAAAATGAATTTTGACATGTTTTTGGACTTAAACTTTTTCCAGGTTAAAGTTTTGCTGCAAGTATTGAAATGCACTGGTATACAATCAAATATATAATGCACTCAGATGCTGATATTTGGCATGGGGGTAGTTTGGGGGTATAAGATTCATTAAGCTGAATGAAATTGGAAATACATTTTTTCAACAAAAAAACTGAATTTTGACTTGATTTGGACTAAAACTTTTTCCAGGTTACAGTTTTGCTGCAAGTGTTGAAATGCACTTGTATGCAATCAAATATGTGTACTGGGATACTGATATTAGGTATGAGGGTAGTTTTGGGGTCTAAGACTCATTATATGGAGTGAATTGGGAATATATAAATGTATTTTCTTTTAAAAAAAATTCCATTTTTGTGACTTTCTATGCTTCAATCAATAATTATCTATGTGCACTAGGATGCTAATATTTGGAATGGGGGTTGTTTTGAGGTGTAAGGATCATTTAATGCCATCGTATTGGAAATTTCTTGTTCATTCTGTTATCCAAAATGGTGACCTTTGCCTCTGATTGGTCGAAATTTAAATATTGTCCAATTTCGTTCAAATTTGGTAAACAGATCATGAGATGTATCATGACACTGCAATCTCAACTGTGTATGATTTTTTCCCTATATGTTATCAAAAGATAAGGGCCAAGGCCTTTGATATGTCAAAATTTAGATATTGCCTGATTTTGTCTAAATTTGTTACTCAGATGTATAATTACACTGTGACAACAACCACATGTAACTTTTTTCTGATCCATTATCTAAGATGGGACATCGTGTAGTGGCCTCATTATGATTCACACTCATTCAAAAATGCTTTCAATAGGCGAGCTATGCTATACTTCAACAGCTCTTGTTTAACATAGGTGTTTCGCAAATTTCTTGTTTTAACAGTTGCTCTTTAAAATTCATGTACCCCGAATAGGAGAATGTTATAATGTCATATACAATGTAATAACGAGCTTAGTGAGCTGCTTTGCAGCTCGCATATTTGTTTTAATGTGGAGACTTGGTTTTAGGATGATGGATTGATCAGTTTTTTAACAAAAAATCCTAAGGTTTACCTTTAACCTTCAACTATTGGAGACTGACTTTCATTTGGTGTAAAGAGAATTGCAGCAAGTATTAATTATTAAATATCTGCCGTGTGCACCTGTTATCTCCTTTTGTTGTCATATACCATTGAACAGAAAATATTGTTTGACATTTTTTCTGTGTATATGCATGTACATGTAGCTTTAACGTGTTCAATTAATCTGCAGTTCTTAAAGAAATTATATATTGATTCAATCATTTTACAGGTTCCTGCATAGAAATAAACATCATAATGCCAATGCCGAAATGGAACAAGTTTCGATTTTATGATTTTATTCATAAAACAACAATAACATGCCTTGTAGGAGTTACGTTCTATCTCCTCGGATCATCAATATATTATAAATATAAATATACAACAGGTGAGTTGTTATTAGTGCACCTATTATAAAGTTGGTTTTAACATTTCCTTGTATTTATAAACTTACATATATCACCCCAAAAAAGAGGTCAATTCCTGTTATAAATATTTAATTGATACCCAAATCCTTGAACATCTTAACTTGTTTCAATTTATCTCATTTTTGGTTGTAAAAGTGTACATCTGTGATGAAGACTTTTTTATCCTGCCTTTTAAACTATATACATTTATATAAGGTTTTCTTCTGACTTGGTAAATTGTCTGTCAGTATACAAATATAAGAGTTAATGTATTATCTGCATGTGAAAAGGGTCCCCTGTATCAATCCCTAATAACAGTGCAATATGTTTTCACTAAGTTGATTATTTGAGTAACAAAGTTGCATCATCTCTAATATTCAAACATATTGTAATACAGTAAACAATTTGAATACAATAAATATATCAACCCTAAAATAGCCAAGTGGCTATGTGCACAGAGACAATATAACCATAGGATTAAGGATGTGTAAGTCATGACTCATGTTTTTAGATGTACGTGACCATCATCAGACCTATATATATACAAATTCACTTATACAGAAACCAAAAATGGACATGAATGATTTGGCACCAATTTTGAATAAAACACAAACATTGTCATGGATATCCTTTTTTAAAAACAAAAAAACAAACTCATCCTTGAAAGCAACGAATATTGTAGCAAATGTTGCAATCATTAAACAATTTGATTTTAAGCGTAATTTTTAATAAATTTGTTTCTCACTTTGACATTTTAAAAGTTTTGTTTTAATTTTCGTAAGTCTCTTTATAACAGTTGGTAATATTTGTTTAATTTTCTCTTTGATTAGTTAGGAGACCAGAAGTAGAAGAAGAAATTCGTTTATTGAGAGAGGCAGAGTTGGCAAAAGAACAGATTGAAAAAGAATCTTTGCTTCGTGCACAACAATTAAAGGAAGAAAAACAAACAAACAAAAGCACATAGCAATTATGTACAGATTGTTATTATTTTGACTTGTGAACTTCTCGGTATATTGTGATAACTCATACTGAGAATTTGTAGAAAGACAAATTTAGAGTTTTACATACAGAAGGATGAACAATTTGTTTGTCAAGAAGATATACCAGTGCATGTGTAATATAATTACTGAACATGAGTTATGCTCGACCATTTATAATAATGTGTGTATTTTATGCATGAGATGATACAATAGGAATTCAACTTATGCGAATCAGACATATTGAGTATAAAAGTGGTGTTTTTTATTAGTATGATTAGGAATTACTATGATTATTGAATTGGTTGTCATTAAAACATGGAATTGAATGGTACATAATGTATTTATTATGGTAAATAGTTTTGAAAAAAAATCTTTTGTTACACTAATCTTGCTCATACCTGTTAATGTTTTTAATCAAAACATAAGCTAAAAGTATGTTTTCAAGAATTAATAGCAGACAAAATCCACAATTTATTAGAATAAATATTTACATATTAATACTTTCATAGTATTATTTGTATTAAATTTTGATCGATTTATACTTTGTAATTATACTAATACACTATACTTTGTCAAGATCATTTTAAAACTTAAGTCTAAGTAAAACTTTTCCTTGACAAATGTGGTATGTCAATTAATTGTCCAGCATTTAATTTTTAATCCCTCTCAAGTATGGCTGGTACTAGTATGAAGAGATTCCCTAGAAGTCCCTGTAGAGGATATTCGAGATTGTGCAATTGAAGCACTTGAATAACATATATGTAGGAGAACTAAGAATTTGTCAAATTTAAAAACTATATTTGTGAACTACCAGTGCAGGAACTTTAATATTTCATATGCAATTTGCTTAGGTTACAGATATTCAAGTTGGTTTAAATCACAACCCTGAGGCACATAATAGGGCAAAACCTTGAATATTAGTTTAGTGTAGGCATATACCGTATTAGAATTCTGAACAGACCAGTATTTCTGTGCATATTTGGTAAAACATTCTTCCAGTGGGACTCTCTATGAAAAGTCAATCTTCTCGTTAAAACATCTTTAAGTGTTTTAACAACTTTAGAAAATGCATCCTACCAAAAAGAATTAAAAATCAACAAAAAAGTTTCATTTTTCCTCTAATTTAATTTTAGAAATATTTTTTATATAATGCCATTCAGTTCAACAATTTGATAACACCCATGATATGAAAGTTTATATGATATCATGTATTTAATAAATATTACTTGTGAAAATCTTTTTAATGTTTTAAATGCTTGACTCTATAATAGCATGTGATATGTTGGTGCATGCTTGATTAACACACATCTTTTAATTTGTGTACTTGTGCATTCTAATGTGTTCATGGAATGAGCAGAAACATAGATTTATTTTATTGCCATATGATTTCTGATGGTGTTTTCTTTGGTCGTCAGACCCTCTGATCTGCTTCCAATCTGATTAAAATGCAGATCTCTAATGGCTTGAACATAGATATCTGACAATGACCCATTAGAGGTCACGTCACCTTCAGTCAACTTTTGAAATTGTGTAAAAGATAAATTTATCAACCAATAATGTACTCCTCAATGAAGGTAGACATTTGTATGTTTGTTTTATTGGAGTATAAACTCCCTTTCAACTCATGCATCAAGACAGTGTCTGCAATGTGACTGTGCACGCTGATGGTGAATTTATAAAATAGAGCCATCTCACTGAAATATCATGCCTCAGACACATTGATATGCTACTTCACTCAGTCACATTATCCAGACACTAAGCCTACCAGTTCAACTACTACTTAGAAATTCTGAGCACTTAGCAAGGAGTGAAAAGATTACCTCTTTTGAACGTTTTAGGTTTGACATCATCATGCCATGGATTGAACCTGCACCTACCTGAACACAAAACAAACACTCCTACCACTCAGATACCACACATTTGTATGTCCAGCTTCTCCTTTATTTGTTTAAACAGTTTTATTTAAACTTATTGTTCAACTGTTTGATCGTTTTTTTGGTACCTACCGCTATCAAATATGGTTTAAATAAAGTAAAACGAAAACAGAATACAAATAACCATTTATTGATATGTAGCAGGTGATTCTATAGGCGATTGGGGAAGGTAACAAGCTGTTTGCCTGTTCACTTCACTTTTACAAAACAAAAATGCTGTCGTTTAATTGGTCAACTTAAAAATGTACAAAGGACACTGCACAGGACTTTTGATTGGTCTTGTCAGATCTGTTTGTGTTCCACACTAAATAAGAGATCTGTATTTTAATGGGATCGCTCTGATTCAGAAGTCGTTCTCCCTAAATTCAAACACAACTAGAACTGAGGCTAGGATGGCTGACTAATACCCACCCTTTCGGCAAGTTATGTATTTTATGGCGTCAGTTAAATTAATGCAAATTTTGTAATTGGGTCAAAACTGCCATAAACATACCATAGGTGACTCGAAAATGTAAGCTCAAATGCAATTTCAAAGTGTGGTTAGTATATCAGTAGTTAATTTCACAGAATTTGGAACTGTAGAAGCAGTTGACCGAACAAGATTCAGCAAATAATTTTGTAAAAAGGGCATAAATCCCATAAAAAATAGTCGGATAAAAAAAGTAAGCTTATGTGTGTAACTTCAAAGTGGGGAGTGTAATAAATAGCAACAAGTGCTGTTTAAAGCAGTGCAGTAGTTTCAAAGGATTAGTCCCATAAAATTGCTTGTTGCACAAAGTTGTGTCTACACACAAAGGAACAGGGGCTATAATTTTGTAGATTAAGGGAGGTAACTCAGATCTAAATAGATTACAAACATCTGCAGAGTGTAGGAATAAATCATAGCAAGTGCTGTTTAAATCAGTGAAATAATTTGGGAGGAGGAGATTTAAGGCGTTTTCTTTAAATAAAGGGACCAAACTCTATTAAAAAGGGAATTTATCTCCAATTTATATAGATAACATGTACACACCTCTACAGGGTGCGAAGATAAATTGCAGCATGTGCTGTTTAAAACTGTCCAGTACTTTAAGAGGAGTATACATGTAAAAAGGTTTTTGATAAAGGGTCATACCTCTGTCATAAAGGAAGGTAACAAAACGTTTTAAAGATAACCAACCCCTGCAGGATGTGGCAATAAATTGTAACAAGTGCTGTTTAAATCAATTTAGTAGTTTAGGAGGATAAGTTGTACAAAGGTTTTTCGACAAAGGACAATAATGCTGTTAAAATAAGGATGTAATTCAAATTTACACAGAAGAGGCACATCTGGAAGATGTAGGAATAAATCCTTGTACTGTTTGAATCGGTGCAATACTAAATAAGATGAACAAAGGTTTATTGACAAAGGGCCATAACCCTGTTAAAATTTGTTTGTTTGTTTCTTGGTGTCAACTCTTGTGTTTAGGTCATACCTCGAGACAATGTCTGCTTGTGACAGTGCACACTGATGGTGACCTTATAGTGCTGTCTCATTAATATATCACACCACAGACACATTGACATGATACTTCACTTGGGTCACATTATCCTGACACCAAGCCAACCAGTTCTCCTCCTACCCAGTAATGCTGAGCACTTAGCATGGACTGAGATGATTACCTGATTTTAATGTCTTGGGTTTGACAAGGCCATGAATTAAACCTGTGCCTATCTGATCACAAGGCGAATGCTCCACCTCTCAGCAACTGCGATGATAATCTTTGTTCAAAAGGAGTTAACTCAAATTTATATAAATTACGCTTAAGCACATTTGCAGAGTGTAGCAAAAATTTTTAGCAAGTGTCCTTTAAATCAGTTCAATAGTTTAGGAGTAGATGTCCAATGGTTTTTAGTCCATCTGGACCAAAGGTCAAAGGTTGAATATTCTCATAAAAATCCCATCTGTCGTCTTTAACTTTTAACATTTTCGACTTCCTCTCCTAAACCACTGGACCAGTTTCATCCTAACTTGGTAGAAGTATCCCTAAGGGGTGGGGATTCAGATTAGTTCATATGAAGGGACTTGGCCACTAGGTGGCAAAACAGGGGAAATTTGACAAAACTTCAAAAATCTTCTTCTAATAAACTAGAAGGCCTATAGCTTAATGTTTTGATATGTAGTAACTTTAAGTCATGGGGAAAAAGTTTAAAGGCGTGACCCTGGGGTAAAAAATAGGTTACACGTTTTGGGGTCAAAGTTCAACACTATTGCAAATATGTTAACTTTTCACATTTTTGACTTCTTTTCCAAAACAGCCGAAAAAAACTGGGCTAGCACAATACGGCTAAAGAGTGCCACAATATATTGCAATATTTACTAGTGTAACATGATACATATCACAATATATTGCAACAGTATAAATGTAGATGACAGGATCAATATTCAATCAAAATGTACCGAGATTCCATTATTTGCATTTCTGTTGGGCACCATGTGAATCTCAGTGCCGTGACTCTCGGCCATATTGTTGTTTTAGTTAGAGATTATTATCTCAACAGCGCTTGAAATGCATGTGCTTTTAATGCTTTTTCAAGCGTCCATGTGATAATTAAATGATTTATTCTAGAGTCAGAATGGTTTGCGAATTTGTCTTTCCTGGTTAGGTTATGGAACTAAATTCAAAGATTTTGTACATTAAGTCTCTTTTTAGCTCACCTGGTCCAGGTTGATCTTATGGCATACCGTGGCGTTGGTTGTCCGTCTGTCGTCTGTTGTCCGTCCGTCGTCTGTATGTCAACAATTTGTTTAAACGACTTCTTCTCCTTAACCACTGATTGGAATTTAACTAAATTTGGCAGGAGGCATCCTTAGGGGAAGGGGATTCAAAATTGTACAAATCCAGGGGGCACCACTAGGTGGCAAAATGTGTAAAAAATAGGGAAAACTTCAAAAATCTTCTCCTCATAAACAATGAGGGCTAGAGCTTATCCTTTTGGTATGCAGTACCTTTAGGCCATGTAGTATCAAAATTATACAAGGCATGAGGCTGGGGTCAAAAATAGATTACACGTTTTTGGGTCAAAGTTCGACACGACAGCCTATGTCATTATTTCTTGCATTGTTGACTATGTCTTTAAAACTACTGGATAAATTTCATCCAAATTTGGTTAATGTATATCTATGTTAAGAAGATTCAGAAGTGTTGATATGAAGGGGGTAGGCCCCCAGGGGGCACCACTTAGGGGCCCAAATAGGACAAATTTTGGACAAAATCATTAATAACTGCTTTAAACAACATCTCCTCCTAACCTACTGGACAGATTTCAACCAAATTTGTCAGGAGGTATCCTTAGGGGAAGAGGATTCAGATTTGTAAAAATTGTGGGGTTTGGCCTCCCAAGGGAGCACCACTTGGGTGTCCAAATGGAAGAATTTATATAGTAAATAGTTAAATGCTGAGTGTAAGAGTTACTTCCCCTGAATAAGAACACGGACAAAATATTTATTATTTGTTGTTGATAATAAATATAGGTTCCGCAACTCGTTAGGATGGGATATCGGGTTTTATCTCACTAGAGTTAGATTAAAACCCGATATCCCATCCTAACGAGTTATGGTGC
>JAUMGZ010235634.1:0-10848 GCA_032359645.1 Pododesmus macrochisma | reverse complement strand
ATACCCTCCCCTTCCTCGCGCGCACATTGAAAACTCGTTTGTTACGCCCCTGGAACTAGTGCCACACAAGCTTCACATGGAACCGCGTAGGACTTGTAAACGTTTCACGGAGTTTTTGAGGATAAAATTATTATACATCTTCCGTATGTATGATAGGTTGGTGATAATATATATATAGTTATTAGCTGATTGAATACGATATAGATATATTTCTTATCTGCGGGACCTTAGCTCATTTTGCCCTCTAAATTCGGACACTTGGCCGCCAAAAGAGCTACAGGTTGTAGACCTGTTTAAATAAAAAGTTCTATTTACTTTTCACTGCGACTCAATTTCAGGTTGCGCTTATGAAAGTTTTCCGACGGAATTCAAGAACAAAATATCCTCGTTGTGTTCGCATTTCATTATGCACCGATGTGGCGGTACTTTGTTGTCCAAAATGTCCACTTCTTTGGCTTGAACTGTACAATTAATCCAATTATAATAGTTAAGCTCCGCGTACAACGATTCAGACCAAATGAGCACAAGTACTTGAGGTTAATGTACAAATGTATTAGCTCTGTGACAAACGCCGGGTTCTATGTTAGCTCTGTGGCAAACGCCGGGTTCTATATCAGCTCTGTGACAAACGCCGGGTTCTATGTTAGCTGTGTGACAAACGCCGGGTTCTATGCATATATACCCACAGAACCCGGCGTTTGTCACAGAGCTAATACCAACCCATATATATGCATAGAACCCGGCGTTTATCAGAGCTAATACACATTAGCCCCAAGTACCTGTCTGTTGGATGACATGTTTAGGTAAAGTGCCATCATTGAGAGCTTATTGTAAAAGACTCACCAAACGTGTACACTAAACTACCTGGTTCGATAGGAATGAACATGATTTCTTAATGTCATGAGGTACGTGTTATTCAGAGATCCCTTGTCTATAAATCTAAAGTTGATTGCCATCTTCAGAGTTATTGATACAGGTCAATACAGCGTTTTACAAGGTTAACAGTAAAGACATATAAGAATATCAGACGGTGGTGGTTTAACAGTATACTATATAGTCCACAGGATAGAAACATTTAAATATTAAACCTTTGAAGATCAAAGAAATCTGAATAGAAACCTTTTGTACGTTTATATTTATGCTAATTTGAAGCATGGCAATATTTGAACTGCATATGTTGGTAATTATGACATATCCATCAGCCACCTGGTAATTCTACCTTATACGCGAACCACATTGATCAGGGACGAGATTTTGGTTAATCATATGTCTGCTGTTTCTTCATTTATTAGTATTACTTTAAAGAAAACAACTCTACATCTCTTAATCTTCCTGCTCTGTACTAGATTCATAAACTAAAAAATCCATAAATAAAAAGGTATATTGCTGGATCTTCGATGCATTTTCCAAAATCTCTTTCTCTTTCCAAGGTTCTTGTTCTCACAAAACAAAAGATTGTCTGCAGGCACATATTGATTCAAAGATCTCATATGTCACGCTTTACGAACAAAATGGATAATCGCAGCTAGTATATGTCTTGAAGTTAAAGGCATTACTGCATACTATGTTCTAAACGTTTTGGACGCAAAACCAAAAGACATTGAGGATAATGCTATTGAAATGCTAAACTTTTTCTCCCGACAAGATATTTGCAGAATTTGGAGGTCAAATTTACTCAATTCAAATAGGAAGACTTTGGCACAGTCTTTTAGTTTCACTGTCTACTACATAGATGGAAACTTATACAGAATCTTCTACTCATACTTAAACCTTCTTGAAAAAATTGACACGAATTATACCTATTCCACCCAAATTTATGACAAGTGGTGGCGACTTCAGTTTTCGCATTTTCATCTTTCCAGTTTTAAGCAGCAACATCACCAGCTCGCCTGCCTATGGTGTTTATAGAGGTGCCACGGATAAAGATTCGAACTTGTTCTCAATATTAACGCTTTGTCGCTAGATGAATGCTGTTGTTTACAAGCTTTTGTAACGGGGTTTTACGTAACAGACTCCGGATCTGCATTTAGGAAGTATTAAACATAGTTCCTACGTCATACTTTCAGTGTTTGACGCCTTTGTTTCATTATGTTTTTTCCTGTTTGTTTTATAAGTATACAGAGTAAATTTGTAGTGACGTACGTCTCAGTTCACCATTGAATAGGTTGTCATACATGATTATCGAATTGGCACAAGAACAGCACGGCGGGCGACACACGTGTAGCAGGAAACGCTCACTCGATCGAGGTCATCTGGTTTCACTTCCATTTTTCTTTAAAAGAAGATCCCATTTTAGTTTAACAATTAAATATGTTTGTTTTTTCTTTGTGCGCCTCCCGGTTTTCTTGGACTTGCAGCTTTTGCATATGGTCTTGATTTTTTGTGTTTACCGCTTCAAAGGACCAGAATTGAAACAGCTACCGTGTGCGACATTGGGAATAAGTTTTCCCTGTGTTTAATAGGCATTGTACATACTTAAATTTCTGTTGCGTATCACATTTCACAAGGACGATAAATGTTAGCTTTTTAAAACAAAATGGCTTTATTCACAATGTTGCATTTTGAAACTGTTCCAAGTCTGATCTTACGAAGCTGTATTACGACAATTCCCAAATTATGTTAGTTTTGTCATCCATTTCAACATCATCTATTATGATAATCTTGCACCTTTTTATCGGGCTTATTAATGTACATAGCAATGCTCATTTCCACCACTTTAAATGTATGCAACTGGATTTGTCCAAAACATTTACAGCTAGATGCTGTCTATTGTTCTAATTTAGGCTGTTTTACAGCAAAGCTGGGATTGGCCATTTTTCAGTATTTTTGGGTTGGCTTATCCCAGTCCTCTTGCTCTCAGCGCAAGCACAAAGTTGACAAGTTATACAGTAAACTTATGGGTTTTACCAGTTTAAGTGTTTTTAGGTTAGCTTGTACCGTCAGATCCATACTCCTGCTCTCAGTATATATTTGGTAACGTAGCAACTACTACTCCTTAATCTATTTCTGTTCAAACAGCATCACCATTAACTCATCCTGGATGACTTTTCTGTTGAAACCAAAGCATGTCTAACATGGCAGGTGTATATTGCACAGATTTATCATACACTTTTTCGACATGTGACGGTGAACCGGCACATTTAAAAAAAAAAATATACTTACAAGGCCAACCATGTTGATAATATAATTATGGTAAAGCAAAAAAATTATATGTGCTTTGTAAAATTGAGGCACAAGTATTCAAGGGTAATAAAAATGAATTTTTACAATTTTAAATAAGACTTGGGGATTTATGAATTGATTCTTTTACATTCTTTCCACTAAACCATCTTCTCACAGACAGATTGATGGAGATGTCATTCTTGACGACTTTTGTCAAGGAAGCAAACAATTTTGTAATGTGGTTTTATGTACGCTTTTACTGCCATTTGGCATTTTCCTTGGTTATTTGTCTCTTTGTTTCATAAACCATCCTTCTTAAATTTACTTTTTATGACGCTTAGTGGAAGTTTCCTTATTGTTCAACTGTCAAACAATTTAGTTCAAATGTCGTTAGTTTTTAGTCTGAGGGCAATAAAAACGGATTAATAAGTGTCAGTTTTAAGAAGACAATAAATAGCTAACCAATTTTGTTTTAATGTGCTTAACATTTATTATCCTTGTAAAATGTGACACACAACAAAACTGTAGGTGTGGGTAATTCCTTTTGAACAAGGAGTAATAAGAAAACGGCCAAACACAGAATATTGTTGCTTTACAATTTAATTCAACAAAGCCTGAGACAAAGGCATATATATAACATTGTATTTATGTCATTCATTGACACAACAAGTATCATTTCATATCACGTTAACATATAATGTGTATCACTGTGAACTACATTGATATACATATCAAGAGCACCATCTCGGAGCACAATAAACATACAAGCTTGCGGGTATAATAGATAGTGAAATTTTGTTTTTGAAATTAATGTTTTGCTATTCTTAACTTGGTATCAAAAGCATCACGTTAGACACTGTTTACTAGACAAAAAGTAGAGAATGAATACGAATGTGCACAGGTTAAAACATGATCCATCAAATTTCAACAATATATATATAAGCTGCAGATTTTATAATATGCATGACAAAAATGTGAAATTCTACAGCTAAAATGTAGGATTTCTAGGAAATAACAAAGCAAAACCCTGGAAGTTTAAAATATGTGAATACAATACAAAGTTATACCAAAGAATGGTCTCAATGATAATTATATACAACTTTATACACACCAACGTTTATCACAGTTTAACAAACATGTTATTAGGTCAAAAACTGATTTACAGATGGGAAATAACTCACATTGTGACAGATGGAGATAACACTTACATTGTTGAGTTCTAATTTAAAGAATTTCAACATTTAATAGCAAAAATTTATGAAAATTTAAACATTTTTGAACATAACTTTGCTACATTATGAAGATACAAGTTTGTAAACTTTATGTAAATCATCTAATTCATAGACAATTTTACAGAAAAACAAGCAAAATACTACATCCTTGATAATGTAATTTAACAAAGTAATACATAATTAATATGAGAGCTGACTGTTTTAAATACAATATCAACCACACTAAACATTGACTCAATCAATTAAAATATCTTGTATTCTTTATCTATTATGAAATACATTGCTTTCATACACTATTTACAGAAATGCACACTAACCAATACAGGCTCACAGACACTCACTATCTCACCAACAATAAGTTTTAAATATAGGGTATCATTATTATCATATATTTTATGCATGGCTAAAATACACTTCATTGATTTAAAATGTATATAGGACACATCCCAATAATCACTGATTTTTTTAAACATTTATCTTCAAATTAACAAATACACTACTTCAATATCATAATTTGGCAATTTCCATTTCATTAAATTTACGCTTCTTGAGTTTCTTAGAAGGTCTAAATTCTTCTTGTCTTCTCTTCTTTGTTTCTCTTTTCAACAGATTCTTCTTGAGCCTCCTCTCTGCAGCTATTTCTGGATGAGACACAGCCTAGAACATACATTAACAAATGTTAACTCAAAATAGCATAGATGGCATATGTGTGCGATATATGTATCTAAGCTGGTGAAACATTCTTAATTGTGCTAATTAAATGTATTTTGCTCAATTGATCTCTCAACGCATCCATCCATATATTGATGGCATTCTTATTTTAACAATCGAACAAATTGGTGTATATTTGGTGAAAATTTAAATCATTTTCAATTAACCATATACTGGTACAACATTTTAAAATTCTTTGAAAAATAAGCTAAAATACATATTAACTTGTTTTTCAAAGACTTATGTCAACATAGCATACCTCAACAGCTCGATGTCGTTTTCTAGTGTCTTTCCGCTGCATTCTATTTCTCTGTACTTGTGTAAACACACTTGTGAATGCTTCCACTCCCATTGTTTTCTTCAGTAATTCAACAACTTCACTAGCAAGAGACTTTAGTGCTGGATCTTTAAAAAGAAACACAAACATTAAAGTATATTGATAACTGTAAAAAGCTTTTAATTTTATGTATTGGTTTATTTTTTGTATTTATAAAAACAATACGTTTTCATGCAGAGTTGAATTCCCAGCTGAGGTACAAAATGTAAGGTGCTATTTATCTGTATATACCTATTCTATTTCACTGCTGAGTTAAATTTTCAATGGTTTTCAACTGGGAAAATTGTGAAAATTATACGGCAGCAATAATTACCTGTATAAAGTACATGCAAAATAAGTTAACTTTCAAACAAGAGTCCATAGGGCCTTAACATCCCCCTGATAAGAACAGCACAATAATTGAATTGGTTTTTGATGAGAGTATCATAAGGTTATTGAAAATTTGAAAATTGTAAATTCAGGCAGTAATGCTGCTGTTAATCCTTCATATAATGAAATTCAAGTGGTGCTAATTTAATTGAAACATCAAATAAGACATCACCGATATCTTATGATCAAGTATAGATAGGAAAAAATGTACGTGCACAAAGATATACTACTCATTGTGTATCTATACTAAATTCATCCCTGTCTTACCTGTTATATTACTGTTATCACTAATCTCTCTTTGTAAAGGACTCAGCATGATATGGACAATACCAGACAGAAGGTCAGGCCCAAGGTCAAGACTGACCGCTGCTATCCACTTAAACACACTGGATCTCTGTAAAACAAATAAATTATGAATTTCTACCATTTCTCAAAAAAATCCAGTACAAATTTCTCTGAGAGATCAAGTTTATGACTGGAGTTGTGGTCTATTTATTTAGTATTTGACTGTCAAAAGCTAGAAGATAATACTAAGTTTGCAATCCAGGGTTAGTGCACATTAAAGGTTTTCAAATTTTTCAATCTTGTTGCTTCCATGACTTAGGCCTAATATATTAGGACAGGAAAATATCAAAATAATATGACTGAGCTGGAAATCAAGTACTGTGTCTGTAGCATTACGTTATAGTGAAACAGCACTTTAGACTAAGTTTGATATTACAGATACTGTCACATGTCAATATGATCCTCACACATACAGCCAACATTGTATTCAAAGGCTATAACTCTTTATTTAGTACTGTTTTAGTCAAAAAGATTTAGGTTATTTATGACAACCTTTACATTTTTGTTTTGGTGATATCATTTTTCATTGTATGGACAGCTATTAAGAGCAAATTAAAACAATGACCATTCACAGAAGCGTAAAATATCTAAAAATGTCCTTTCAGGCATCAATACATTTGTTAACCCATTGGCCCCTCAAGTCATATTTAGACTCTTCCAAAACAATAAATTGCACAAACTTTGTCAGAATCAAGGGGTGAATGAGTTTAGCAATACACAAAATAGATAACAATTTTAATAAGCTTCCTATATATACCAACCTTCAGGGTAACTTTAGTGTTACTGACAGCCTCATGGTTTGCCTCGCGGACTACTTTTCTAACAAGCCACGGCAGAGATAACCTCTTGACTGATTTCTCCTCTTTCTTAGCTCCATCATCCTCATCACTATTCTCATCCCCTTCAGCCTGTTCTGACCCCTCTAAGTGTATATCACTTATGAGATTCATGAGCTTGGCTATCTTTGCAATGAAGACCAAATTCTTCACCACCTGATTGGCTAGTTCTTCGGTGAGGAAATGAGATTGCAGTTGTTGAATGAAGTCCACGGCTAAATTTTCCATCTACATGAACAAAAACATCATCTTATAGAGGGTTTAGTATTAAATGATATTCTTTTATGCAATTAATGACATAATCAAACTTAACAGTTATAAAGACATAAACTGTCTGGTACAGAAATTATTTTATTTTCTTCAAAGTCTTTTTTTCTTTTCTTTTTTAAGAGAAAACCTGTTGACAAAAGGATATTTCCTTTATAACTCAATAGTCAGTAGCCTTAAAGGTTAATATTGATATATATCAGTTTATCACATCAGACTACAACACACTTTCATATTTATGTGTATGTACTTCCAAGGGAGTTACAAATTGGCGTTAAACCCAAGTCTAAGCCAAGGATGGAATATTGCTACATGCCACTCATGTGTTTAAAAAATATTTTTTCTCCCATTTTTTCTGTATTTTGCATTTAAAGTTTCAAAATGACAACTAAATTTTATGTTAAATTTCAAAGGGTTCAAGATACAGCAAACTCTGAAAAGATTGGGGTTTGTTTAAACTTAAAGTACAAACTTTAGCATTTAAAAGGGTTTTTTGCATTGCATGATTACTTTTTATGTTTGAAGCTATTAAAGTTTAAGAAAACGGGCAGTAAATGTATGTTCATGTCAAATTTACATTGCATTCACATCATCACAATTCAAATGTGCTGTCATTTGATTGTCACAGTTCCACATCATGTGATGCAAGATAGACAAAATCCCTATGATGTAAGACAGAGAAATCATACATAGGTGTTCTGCATGGATTAATTCAATTTCACATAAACAGACATGGGATGAAATGTTATCATCATACTATAATTCAATTGGTCACAGATAAGTGTATAACTAAACATAAAATTTTGTATGTTTCAACAATTCGCAATAGTTTATCAGGACAGATGGATTCTCCTCTCATAAATCTTTAACAAACTCCAGATAGAGCTAATGAAATGAGAGCTATACTTAAATCATTCTTAGTCAAGAAATGTTAAAGTACTAGTCTTAATAAACTTAAATTATATTGAATTAACTAAATAAGTACAGCTACAACATACTTTGAGTAAAGTTCCCTCCAGGAGATAATCTGACTGGGCAGCCTCACTTTCACTTCTTGAAACTAATTCTTCTGGTTGCCAAGCAGCAAAGAGTAAACCAAAGAGTTGAGAAGCTGCCAATCTGACCCAATTATGTGGACTCAGCAGATGACAATGGATGTATTCTATAATGAAATGATTAATATGTAACACATTTTTAATACAAACTGTGAATGAGATCAAATGTATCCTACCATGCTCATTTTCTCTACAAATACATGTAGGATCAATACCCAGGACAGTAAGTTACCAAACCGTTGTTTTACAAGAGTTATTCCCCCTCGTGCAAAATTGTTTGTGTATTTTATAAAACATGTTTAAAAAAACATGTTCCTAATCCATTTTTGTAGTTATCTTAAGACTGTAATACTTTGAAGATGACCTTGAAATAGCATGTGCATTGTAGTCCTGTATTTATGCCCAAATATCAAACAAACCAGAGTTACCATTTCCGAAGTAGGCTACATCTTAACTATCAGAGTTCTGGTACTGATAGTTTCCCAGAGAAAGTATTTTGAATTCATATACCAATAAAATTCAATGTTGAATGCTGAACCATGGCTATGATTAAATTTATATAATCACACATCACAAGCTTGAAATTTCTCTTTCTCTTTTTCTAAATTGTCAAATAAAGAAACCATTATTTGTTAAAATTATATAATTCCTCACCCCAGCAAATATTCATCAGTTTCAACCATTTAGGTACCCGTATGATGTTACACTCTCTGAGTATCTTGGTCATTGTGTTGAGAACATTGTATAATAGGCGGTCAGTCTCCTGCTCGATCTGGTCACCTTTAAACTGAAGACAAAAACAATATAATAATACAGTATTAGTGTAGCAGTAATATAGGATAAAAATAATATAAAGAATAGATTAAACCAAAATCACATAGCACTCCAGATTTTTTCTACATAAATGTCCTATTTTATATTATAACTCACCAACCAAAATAACAACTCTTGATTCATGTTAAATTCAAAAATTAAATCTAATACTTTTTTATTGATCTGATAAATCAAAATTTGCCTATTGTATCATTTGTCTCTGTCAAATATTTTAAAACACTAACCCTTTGATACTGGCTTGGTTCGAGGTTATTAGATATGACTGGCATAATCTCACTGAGGTGTCGTTCAAACTGTCCCGTCTCTACTTCTACAAACAGTCCACACACCTGTGCTCCCAACACACGATGTTTGATCTATACGAAAAAATAATACAGACAATATCAATACATTAAAGTCAAATTTCGGTATCAAGCCGGGATCGAACTCACAAAGCCTTCGGCCGACGAGGCCTGGCATAGATATGCTAGGTATCAGAATTTGACTTTAATATACATGTATAATTGACTCAGTACCGGAATTAAACTTTAATATATTATTTACTTTGTTCCTGTGTAATTGTGTAGAAGTGGCTGTGTCACTCTATTTACAACAGTAGAACTTTCAATGACGTTGATATTGTATTAAAACAATACAAATGTAAGTTTGCATCTGTAGAAAATAAGTATAGTGGGCTGTAGAGCTAGCATTTAACTCTTCACCCTTGGATGTTGACAGTAGAAGGAGCAAATCATTGATTTGGAAAAGTCTAAATGCGACTTTAGGGGTCAATAGGTTTATAATAGTATTGTCAAAACTATATAACCACTGACCTTTTGTGTTAAATCTTACTACAAAGAAGTGATTTAGGTGGGTTAGTAATTGAGAATATTGAATACATCTGGTTTAATTTTAACTAGCTGATCCTGGATTTCATAGTTTCCTTGCTGTGTGCTTTGATTTTGTTTAAACTGGTTGAACGTGGATTCACTAACTCTTTGCTGTGTACTTGATATCTTTTTTTAAACTAGTTGAACGTGGATTCACTAATTCTTTGCTGTGTGCATTGATATCTTTTTAACTATTTGAACCTGGATTCACTATTAAATTCTTTGCTATGTGCATTGATTCTGTTTAAACTGGTTGAACCTGGATTCACTAATTCTTTGCTGTGTTCTTTATGGAAAACCACACTGTTATCAATGCATTATACAAAGAGTTCTACCCTACTGAAGCATCATACAGCAGATTTAATACTTAACAGAGAGCATTATGTAATAAAATACATCTCTTACTGTAGTTTGGTAAGGAAGCAACAAGTACTTATATTTGCCAACGTTTAAATTTTATGTATTATAAAATATCACAACTGACCTTTGAGTCTTGGAACCACTTTAATGCTATGACAAATAGTTCATCTCTGCTCTTCTGATCAAGCTGTAAACAAAAAACATCTTTGTCGTGAATTCAAGAGCATCTTATTAGAGTAGACTTTTATTCAAGGTAGTTTGTTTGTTTGTTTGTATAAGGGCTTATCGTCCGATCAACAGCTAAGGTCATTTATGGAAATATATTGGCAAGTGGAGTAAAGAGTTTGATGAAACTAATATATTTCAGGATATAGTCATTGAAAAACTTAATTTATTGGTATTTTTTGTTACAAAAGACCCCAAGTTAAGATGGCTGCAATACAGACTTCTTCATAGAATATTGCCAAATAA
>JAUMGZ010235623.1:0-10848 GCA_032359645.1 Pododesmus macrochisma | reverse complement strand
ATAACTGCGTCAAACAATGAAGCACCGGAATGTAATTAATTAAATCAACATCACAACAAACATCAAGACTAGTAATCCATGCGAAGGAACGGAAGACAGCAGTGACAAGCACAGAGGACAATATTTCTTATTGTACGATCCATCGACAAAAGTATTTATCATAAATTATACGAGTATAGTTTAAAACCATTTTGAATAGGACAATTATCTCAGTATTACTCTACTAATCGGGAAAATGATGTGATGAGTCTAGCTCTGCCCTGTTCCCTACTTTTAGGTTTATAATAAAGAATAAGCCCGAGGGATAAGTTTATTTTTAATTCTTATCATTGACATAGACTAAGTTTAAGCAAGAACGTAATACGAAGTTGCTAGTTGTAATATTGAGTCAAATTCTATGATGATGTATTTGTTCCTTTTTTCAATTTTGGCCTGTAGCGTTTATGTCTTTTTTGACAATTATTGAGAAATTGCTTCAATTCACGTCTGAAGGTTGATTAATAACAACAGAGTTTGGTATAACAGCTGTTCGATAAACCGTATACTCGTATCCGTATTGTGTTAATTGGTTTAAAGCTACAATGTCTGGTCAATTTGTGCCCATTCATCTAACACATTCGACAATAAACTTAATATCCTTGGGGGAAAATTGAACCTCCTTAAAATGATCGTGTGTGATTCTTCAACCTCAACATGCACGCACGAATTCCTCTAAAACGTAAAGAGGAAGGAATCTAATATGTCGAACTGAAAACCAACATTGTGAGACAAGTTACTTTATGTATGGGGGGCAAAAAGGGTAAAAAATACGTTAAGACAAAATCAAAAGGCTGGAAACGTTTTAGCTCGAGCTCGAGCCCGAGCTTACGAGCTGAATCTTGCCAAAACGGCTTTTGACAAAGAAATGTAAATATACAGACATAAAACCGATACGGATTGTAAGATATATACATCGTTCATTTTTGGTGAAAATTTTAGAAAATTGTTTTCATGATTTAAGAAGTTATGCACGAGTTTCGATTCTGAAAGGCGGACAACTTGTAGCCGAGATCGGCCAAAATGCGATCTTCGATGCGCCAGTTATCATACCATACACCTTCTACAGATGTGAAACCTACATGGATTAGTAGATGTTTATACAATGCATATAATATGTACAAATTGAGAATTATTTCTATTGATTTAATGAGGTATGCACGCAAAACTAATATTTTAATCGATTTTAATATCCGGCGAACCAAATACGGCAGCTCTGTCAAATGAAATAGACTTTACAGAGTTTTAATTGTACATTTTATATGATTAGTTAGGAAGAATATTAACTTTTTTTATTTCTTTTTTTCAAATAAAGCACATCCATTTGTGTATTTTTCATAGAATAATATGACAAACATATACAAAGTCATATAAATTGTTTATAAGTTCCCCTTAATTTCCTTTTCTCAACCGTTAGGTTTGATCACAGGCACTCCACGCAAATTGTTTTACAATAAGGGAAAACATTTGTTGATATGAACAACTTGCGTGGAGTGCCTGTGGTTTGATCACCGATCTATAATTAACATATTACAAAATACACTCCACAATTAGAAAAGGAGAACCTACATATTTTAAAACTTTGAATTCTATTGTGAAGAAAACTAAGTGCAAGCTTATTTTCTTTTTTGTTGATACACACAATTAATTCATCTGCAACTTTTTTCGTGTTCACGCTTCTTTCTGAAATCCATAGCTCCAGTGTCCGTTTCATTTTCCTTATTTGCCGTTTTAAAGTTCACATAACACTTAAACTATTTTTTTGTTTAGAAGATGCTCAAGTTAATTTGTTCTCTTCTGTCTTTTCAACCGTTCGGTCTATACAATTACGACATAGCTGAAGTTTATGTTTTTTATAAACCTTTTTATCAATTCCAAATTATTTCTCTCATTTTAGAATCATTACATTGTATATGTTTTGTCATTTGTTGCAAGTTGTTCTGATAATTTATAACATAAGTCTTTGCTAACGGAGGAGTCTTTTTAAAAAATTAAACAAGAGGCCATTTTGGCCTTAATGTCCATCTGTCAGTATTAAATGGGCCTATATGTAAATTGTTGGGATTAAAATACTTTTGACCCCAGAGTCACGTCTTGAACAAACTTACTTCTCGATGTCATAAAGTTAATACAAACCAAAGCATTAAGCACTAGGCTTTCTAGTATATAAAATTTTTGAAACTTTTGAAATTTGCCCGTTCCCTTTTTGGCACCCAAGTGACCCTCCCTGGATATTGAGCCCCAATCATTAGAACAAATCTGAACCCCCTTCCCCTAAGGATAACAATTTTTGCTATAGTGTTGAACTTTGACCCCTAAACGCATGATCTATTTTTGACCCCAGGGTCACGCCTTGAACAAACTTATAAACATACGCTGTCTGAACTGACGAGAATGCGTGCTGCACGCTTCGAGTACAACTTACTCGTACAAAACAAGGACCAAGTACCGGTGGAACAGAATGAGAAAGAACAAGAAAGACGGCAAACAAGATCTTGTTAATTTACCACCTCTTTGGTTCTTATAGTATATGAACGCATCACAACAACATAAGAGATCATCCAGTTCTGTGGAAAGGAAATCCATTCAACGGATATGAGGCTTTATTTTTGAATTGTCAAAGATAGTTTTACGGCTTTGAATTAGTCCATATACATAAGCCATGTGCAAAGTGCAGGCTTCATTTTCGTTTTTATTTAGCATACAAATCTATCCAGCAAAAAGGATTACGAATACACCAAAAGTATTCAAGATTAGTCTAATTTTTGCGTATAACTTTCCTTAAAGGATGTTTTTTTTTAAATGATTACACAACAACAAAAGTTCAACACAGAGCGAGTACAATGTTTCTAAAGATGTTAGTCCATTCATTCAATAGACGTTTGAGGGGATCTAGTAGTCGAGTAGAAAATACGAAAAACCAAGACGTAACTCTGAATTCATAAATCAACGGAGTCGAACAATTAAAAAGTGTATGGCGAACGTTGTTTGTTTGTTTGTTTACAGTTAATTAGGGCTTAACGTCACGTCCAGAATCTTTCACCGATATTGTGACAAAAGACAAAAGGAGAAAAACCAAAAGGAACAGGAAACGAAAGGAACAGAAATTGGAACGTACAAAGACAAATACAAACATAAAACTCAAAAGAATATTTCACGAACTTCTATTGAAAGAAGAAATGAGACATGGTGTTTGCTAAGAGCGATTACTTCCTGTTGCACGCATGTCAATCAACGTGGTGCCTTCGTGTCAGTTCAGTATATAGGAACTGATAAACGTTTATGTCTGTCCGATCTGGTATCTTATTAATACAAACCCAAAACCGTACCTTAACTATTAAAATTGAAATTTGGCTAAATGCAAAGCTTAGATATTCAAATGTCATCGATTCAAGGGTATTAAGTTTTGCTATATGTTTCAGCTCTTTGCCACAGCTTATTCAATCATCGTTGCTTGAAGCAGATGAAAATGAATCTTTCAAACGCAAGTTCTCTATCGTGTTTTATAGCCTTATATTACAGTTTTTTAACGTTTTATTAGAGATTTTCTATTTTTGACCATTTTTGGGTTTTTTATTGTCAAAGTGTTCTATTGCTCGGTAATATTATATTGCTTGCAAACCTTTGACGTGCTTTGTGATTAGTGGAAAGTATTCTTAGAGTACTTTGTCATTCTGAAGTAGTCTTAAAATACAAAAATGAAATCTGAAACAAGCCTCCGATAAATATGATATTTATAAGTGGAAAGAGCCAATACTCTGAGTGAGACACCCCGTCCCGAACCCTATTTCTTGCTTCGAAGCAGCCGTTATTAATGGACGCCATAGAGAAAATGAATTAGAAATAGACAAAACTACGGTAGATCAAAGCTACAGAGCCAAAGGGAAAGCGGGGGAAAATTCAGGATGATTATGATGTATAAAAACAACACCCCAATAATAATACAAAAATTGTCTTACCAACATTTATAGGTGCGAGTAGTCAAAGTAGGAAATTTAAACGTATTCCTCTTGATACATGTTTCGGACAACTAGTCCTCACCAGCAAAGGTAACGTAATAGTTTACATAGAATAAAATTCTGTATTAGCAAATGACAGACAGAAACATGTAATATTAGGTTATAAATCAGTTGTCTAATGCGTAGTCAGGCAATAGATCAGAATGATTTTTCTTCGGAACTGGAAACAGATCAGTGTTGTATTGCCCGAAGCCAACGACTGAGGGCAAAATAGAACACTGAGCTGTTCCCAGTATCTTTGGATAAATTTGTCTGAAATATTGCCAGACTTCACATAAAATAACGGTACAATATGTAATATTTATGAGCTGACTCAATTATATACTATCTTCATGAGCCGAAATCCGGGTACCCTGGTCATGTTAAACACGATAAATGGATCTTTAGAATTTACAGAATTTAATGCGTTGTCGTCTAGATTATGTTGTGATCAACTGAGATCAACATACAAAAATGTTCCAATACTAAGTGCGTCAAAGCAATACAGCTAGTTTCTCTCTCTACACATAATGCATATTTTCCTTAAAGATTGTGATCGATTATCTAATAAAAATTTCGTTTGACAATTTTACTGTGTTCATCACATAAAGATATAACGGCTGTTGCGTTTTATCTTTCAAGGTTCCAACTTAAGTACATATTTTTAAACAATGGCCTTGTCCTTTTAACATACAACCCAATTCAGAAATCAATATACCAACTCCATCTTAACCCAATTCAGATCAACAGGCAACGGGTATAACAGGATCAAATGTATTGCCATTTGTCTACAACGTGACCAATCCGATAGGTTTGTCTTGACAGAATTGAGTCGGAAAGTTGGGTTTTTTTTGCGCGCTCTATTTTGGCCTGGAATGCAATTATAAGAGCTTGAATATGTTGAAAATTTAATGTTAGAGCACAGGTCAGAATCGAACACTATAATCATTTTTGAACTCTCAAGACGAAATACTATCAGTCGTAATACATAGTATAACATGCATACGTCTACTTGTATAGCGCACTAGCGTTTTCTTACATTTGTAACTATTCGACGATTAGTTCACCGGATTTCACAAAAAAAATTGACATTGGTTGGGGTAATCAATTCCCGGTAGGTGCAATACAACGAGAATTGCTATTTTTGTCAGCATCAAAAAGCTTGTGTCTCGCATTATCCAGCCACTACTTTTCAGTATACCTTGTACAGGACAAGGGTATATCTTCTGACTTAATAACGGATGATTATTTACGGTTATTGTCGTTCCTCAATCCTATGGAGTGTGCAGATATTGGGCCGGCATTACGTTATCGGTTGATTATCAATACAATTGTAAAAAACAGTCATTTTTAAGTAAACTTGTAAGTTTGCTGGTTTCGTGTATACTGAAATTTGACTGCATTTGTTTTGAAAATGTATTAGAATGCAAACAATTTAATCGCAGTTCCGCAACTTGGACCCTACTGATTTTTAAGATTTGCGACCTTAAATCGGTAGTGTTAATGTCGCAAATTGAGTTTTACTGTCGACGCAGAGAACAACATTTTACCGCGAAATCCAGTTTCATTCTGGATTTATGTGAGTCAATTGACGTCAATGCGATACAAAATTACCAACAAGTACAGCGATAAGTTCGCCAAATATATAGATCCAATACTACGACGGTAACAAAAATAAATATTCACACAGACTCCAACATAGTATTTTACTGATTTTAAATTTCACATTTTATACAATACAACAAACAACACTTGATACCGATCTCGTGAATAAATAGCTTTGAACAAAATTATTAAATCGTCTTAAATGTTGCCATGATAATTTGTTCAGTCGAGCCCGATGTAAAGACGGTAATGAAGCTTTAATTTCACCCTAAGGCAAATTTTGTTTTTGTCTCGACCGCTCGATCAAATCTATTGCCCTAGAAGATATGTGTCTCCCTCCTCGGACAGTGCATCATCACTCCACGTGTAAGCTACATTGTATATGTCAGACATTCTGTTTACCAAAATAAATGTCGTAAACGTACGACACACTGGTGATTCGGTTAACGGCAATATATTGTATATTTTACTGTCGCTAATTATGACGTAAAAACCAAACAAAGCCGGCGTTACATTGTAGATTGAATATAAGGATTTGCGTTGTATGTAGATGTGTATTTAAATATCATGTTACCCCATTGTCGTATGACTGTTTTGCCGGACGGAAGCTAATACATGTACCTTGAAACTCTTATAAAATATCAGAAAGTTGATTTTACTTCCAAATAATCAAGCTTCGAGATAGTTGTCAATAAAAGAACTAAATTCAACCCTACGCAATTGTACTTTAAAGAAGAAATATCGGTACATATATCAAAGTAAAAAACAGTATGAATAGGATCAACAGAACGAGAGACATTGACAAACAAACAATAACTGCGTCAAACAATGAAGCACCGGAATGTAATTAATTAAATTGACATCACAACAAAAATCAAGACTAGTAATCCATGCGGACCGACCTAGGACAGTCACCCAGTACGAAACCAGGTGGTGTGGTTAAACCGGTAAATGAGGCCTCAACATTCCCTCTTCCCGCATGAGACTAGAACTCTTAAGTACAAACATACATTTAAAAATTTAAATCATCAACTCCAATATCCACGAAGATTTTGAAATGAGAATGAGATGTCAGTATATTATCATTAAAGAAAAGACGTCATACCAAATGTTTCATAGAAACAAACGTCTGCAACTGTCACTTTAGACTAGACTTTCTTGTTGCTACTTGAACAAGTTAGGTAAATAAACATGCATCCGAATGTCATATCAAGTCATTAGGATATATAGACGTTGTATTGGTTTCTCGTTGTTAAGGATATTTCACAAGAGAAGATTATGCGGTTTTTTCCCCGAAAAACGGTGAATACAGTTATTCTATAAATAGAAAATTGCAAAGACATCACAACAAATTTGACGTTTCAACCATAACGTTAAATGAACTGTACAATGTAGTAACATTAGGTAGCTAAATATGGCCAATTATAGTGCAACCGTGTTATCGTGTGGACGGCATCGAAGACGAACTTACGACAACAAAGCTCAACCTCCAAAGTATCGTTGTTTATTGCCACAAAACGATCGTATCATTGTCATCATACCATTGCCAACTACGGTACGATGGTGAAAATGACCCCAATAAGCTTCCTTAATTTATCACAATTTAGTCAGTGTTTATGTGCACTCGACTCCATTCGCCAAAGATACAATTTATAGGCGTTTTTGTATCTTCTCTTTTTTACTTTCATCGAAGAGAAAAGTCCTGAGTTAGTCAGGTCACGCGAATCTGTGCAAAATCAAACCATTTAATTCATTTAGTTTATACAAGAAATGTGGAAAACCCGTCTATCATTGTGAGTACAACGGGAGTTGCTGTATACGTTAAAGTTATCAAGACGAAGGTAATGCGTATTGACATAACAAAATATGTCGGCAATAGACACGCATTTCCTTTGAGTATAGATACATGCAGTACATATTGTGTCGTTTGTAATCATTAAAATTTGTCAGATCACTGAAGTGTTTTGTATTTACTTTGTCAAGAGAAATCTAATTTTGCTACTTAACATTCAATTGGTAATGGTAAGTTGAAGGATATTTATCGACCATTCCATTACTATATTAGCCTAGTCCGCGGACTTAACATACACTAGAGATAAAGTCCAAATATAAACACGCGTAATCCATTTGTTCGGAGTTTGTTTTGACTTTTACATTTAGTTCGATTTAATCTAAAAAAAACCAGAACCAAGGACGAAAATATACATAACAGAACATTATACACATTAAATAAGTCTACCGAAGTCTTGTCTATTCTAAACTAATTTCTCTTTAGTGTCCACCAATGACGGCTGCTTCGAAGCTAGATCTTGGGTTCGGGACGGGAGTCTTCTCTGTGCTCGACACATTATCGTGGTAGGGAGGTTTGTGCGTCTCAGTGACCTGGAGAGCTATGTTGGCGGAGCTTTTGTTCCTATTAGGGTCACCCAAGTCAGACAGGTTGAAAGGTAGACCTCAGACAAGAAGTAGCACGTTCTTTGGAGGGGACGCAAAGCTGGCGGTCCCGTGTACAGGGATTTTTTAACACCCTGGCACGATAAAGATCCTCGTGTAAAGTTCGATAGAAGAGTAGGCAGAAACGCCGTTGCATGGGCTCAACCTTTTTCTTAACTGTCCTTATTGCTTTGATTTCCCGTTCCTGTCGCTGCTTCTCTTCCTGCCCTATCGTTTGGTTTTTCGTCTTTAGTCTTTTGTCACGATATTGGTGAAATACTCTGGAAGTGACGTTTAGCCCGAATTAAGGATTTACGAGTGTGAGGGTTTGACAGGAAGTAGGGTTGACTTGCTTTAAAACACATTATGTGATACATAGACAAGTTAACTATGTTCATCAACTAATTAGATCATAAGAGTAATTTATTCCAATAAAAAGTAGCAAAGAACATAGGCCGCATCAAATTATAGCAGAGGGATTACATTTTGTTGCGGCGAACATTGACTTTGACGTACATAAAATGTGACGTTTTGCGTTGAGCACTACGGTAATTCATAGTTTAATATTTTTTGAACGAGTGGGTGGATCTTAATGAAATTTTGTAAGAACAATCCTCAAATCACATGGATTTTAATTTTCTTGGGAATATTTTCGTTATATTTTTTTTAAGGTTTTGGGGGGCATACATGAGAAATACGCTTTATATGAATCTTTGTCCAAAAAATTTGAAAAAAAAGTAGTTCGGAAACCCATCATTTTTATTTGTTAATTTTATTCGTTTTGATGTATCTGTCTTGGTGACAAATTTGGAAAAAATTCGATTTGGGAAAAATTCTATAAATCGTTATTTGTTTTGGCTTTTTTTGGTATCTAAGGACTACTATCGCATTAATAGTCTGCAAATATAAAAAAAAATGTATTTTTATCTGATATCTTAATTTCATTAATATTAGTTTTAAATAAAAGCTTCATTTCCGCTATGCATATTAAGAGATTGAATACGTGTTGAGTTCTTTGTAAAGAAATTCGGGAAAATTCCAATTTCAGCTACTTTTAAACGCACTACTTTCGAGTGCCTCTAGACAAAAAAGTGCGGCAACATATAATTTGTTAAAAAAAACAACAATAGAAAAAAGTTTGATTTTATAACATTTTCTATTCTCACACTCATACATTCTTAAACGAACAAATCAGGGCGGGGGTGTATCACACAGAGTATTGGCTCTTTTCTCTTATAAATATCATATTTATTGGAGGCATGTTTCAGATTGCTTTCGAATGTCTTTTCAACAAATATATTCGTTTGCTTTATTGGAATTTAACGACTTTACGCTGTAGACACATTTACACGATACCTCACTCGGTCTCATTATTCTGACACCAAACCAACCAGTCTGTCTCCTACCCAGAAATGTTGAGGGCTTAGTTTCAACGTCTTAATCCGGGGATTGAACCCTAGCCTTCCATTCAAGAAGCGAACACTCTTCCACTGAGCTACAGCGACGTCCTTTCAAAAGATAAAGAAATTAATAACAGTACCACAACAAGTAGCATATTTACTATTAGTTACATGTAGCTGACCATAATGGTCGTCTAAATACAGTGGTTTTTTTATATCATTGGTCGCTATAGTAACATATGCTACGTAGATCTCAGTCTTAACTGACAGCTGAATATACAGAACGTCTGGTGATAGTCACATTGAAAACCATCAGTCGGTGGTCGTGGTTACACATGTTACGTAGATCTCAGTCTCAACTGACAGCTTAATATACCGAACGTCTGGTGATAGTCACATTGAATACCATCAGTCGGTGGTCGTGGTTACACATGTTACGTAGATCTCAGTCTCAACTGACAGCTGAATATACAGAACGTCTGGTGATAGTCACATTGAATACCATCAGTCGGTGGTCGTGGTTACACATGTTACGTTGATCTCAGTCTCAACTGACAGCTGAATATACAGAACGTCTGGTGATAGTCACATTGAATACCATAAGTCCGCGTGGTTACACATGTTACGTAGATCTCCGTCTCAACTGATAAATGAATATACAGAACGTCGTCTGGTGATAGTCACATTGAATACCATCAGTCGGTGTGGTTACACATGTTACGTAGATCTCAGTCTTAACTGACAGCTGATCATACTGAACGTCTGAATATAGTCACCTTGAATACCCTCAGTTAGTTTGGTTACACATGTTCCGTAGGTTTTAAAAGTATCCACTTCCAGCATGGAACACAGCGATTATTGGTGGAAATGTAATTATGTTAATTCAGAATTTGTCGTTGGAGTTTAACATGTTTATTCAGTGGGATTTACAAAACAATTACAATTCAATTTTAGTTGAAACTTATTTTTTTATGCAAAAAGTTTCTTTTAACTGAAAGCACAAAGAAATTCTTAATATATATAAAGAACAACGATTTAACAGTTAATTCAAGAACTTGCTTAACATAATGTATTGTATTGGTGTAAGTTTAAGATTAAGTTTGTCAATTACTTTATCTGAGACACATGTTACATGTAAAATAGTAAATCTAAAAACCAAGATGATATTCTAAGGCCGTAAGTCCATGGACATTGGCAAACAATAAGAAAACGTTTGACGCACACAGATAAATTAACCAAATTTACATTTGTTTAATAAAAAACTGGAAACATCACGAACTTCTATTAAAAAACAGTATTAATAGGATCAACAGAACAAGAGGCATTGACAAACAAACAATAACTGCGTCAAATAATGAAGCACCGGAATGTAATTA
>JAUMGZ010235612.1:0-10848 GCA_032359645.1 Pododesmus macrochisma | reverse complement strand
TGCACATTCAAATCGACTGTTACAATTACAACATTTTTCAATTCAAATTTCAACATAAATATTTCTTCCTCCCAAAATGTTGGACAAATACCTGGCAATTGAGTGAATGGTAACCTTTACGGTTAACAAAGTCTTGCTCATTTGTGTTCGGCGCCTTTATTCTGATGAATGTTCCATCTATACATCCAACAACATTTGGAAATCCTGTTTAAAGGTTGGGTGATCATGTATAAATATTTCAAAAGATATTTGGCAAATTATGACAAGCTTGTTGAGTTTATACCAATTAAGTACAGATGTCTATCTTTATTGTACAATTGGATATATCTGCATTTATTGTAAATATAGATATCTGTATTTAAAATGCAGATATTTATAGGTTATAATATGATCATTTTGATATACATTTTATCCAACTAATGTTATTACATTATTTGTCTTTTAATTTAATAAGTGCATTTATTTGCAAAAAGAGATGAAAGTATTTAAACTACACGTCTATATTTGTAAATGAAGAAAATTTAAAAATGTATCTGTATTTGAAATAGAGATAACTGCATTTTAAATTCAGATATGTGTATTTCAAATATAAATATCTCTTTATTCAAGAAGATAATAGGATAAGGTGAACAAAATTTTCCAAAATAGACCAATTCACGCCCTTATTGTATTGAGCAAATAGTTTAGAGCACCTGCAAAGTTCTGTCAAAATACCATTTTAATATGTGTACAATATAATTCACTGATGGCATGTATCAATGGAAGAAACATTAATTTTGAGTCATTGTTTAAGCTGTTAATGTAAAGAATGCCCCCAGAGAATTCACTTCAAAAATGATAAGGATTCATGTCCAAAGAGCTCTGTCTTCAGTCTCGGTGCATTAGTACAACCGCACTATTGGTATTTAGTACTACCAACCGATAGGTGGCTCTGTTCGCAATATCACAAATCGATTATGGAGGGTCTTGTAAACATGCGGAATGTGAGGACTTAGGGCATGAGATATACGTACCTGCTACATCGTGGAATGCCCGTTGAACAGTGCCAATAGACTGGCCGACTGGAAAGACGACCCAGTCTCGGGCGATAGCACACAGGGCTGCCGACACATCACGAACTGCCCGTCCTACAGAAGCCTTAGAGACTCCGAGGGTGTCTCCTATGCAGTTATAGAATGCCCCGGTAGCATAGAAGCGTAGGGCGCATAGAAGTTGCATGAGGGGGGACAGTGCTCGACTTCTTCCTGTTGGCCTCCTCAATCTTACCTCGATCAGACTTAAAATGAAATAAATAGTCTCTGGCAAAAACCTGAACCTGTCAAATATATCCCCTTCTGGCAGATTATTTATGTGGTGCATTCCGACTGCAGGCAGAAAAATTGGCTGGCGGTGTCGACGATTTTCTCGCCTCCGTCGCAGACGCGCAAGTATCCTATTAATTGCCATCTTAGAATGTGATATTTGAGAACGTACTTAGTGATTTAAGCATAGGTTGTACCGTTCTCAAATATTGAGCACGTTCTCAACTTAAATTTTGAGAACGGGGATTTAAGAATTTCTGAGATACACTTTGTTGAGAATATACTTAAAGTTAAGCATATTCTCAAATTTAAGAGTTGAATAGACTTAAGAAGCTTTGTGATACCGGGGCCTGGACTTGTCACATCTTGCCAACAACATATTTATGAACATGACTCTTAAATTGATTAAAATATGCCCCTAAACCATTTACTATAACTCTCATCACATATAAATTTCCTATAAAACAAAAGAATTGGAAAGACAGGGGTTGCCCGTTACCTGACTGGACATGATAACAATTTTGAAGTAAATTGTTAAAATATGAATGTTTTTAATCGGAGTTGAATAAAAAGTAAAAGCAATAAAAATCAGTCTCTGGAAGACTTTCAATGGAGATTCCATGTACCTGTTTACTGTTTTTGTGCAACAGTGCTCACATGGTCGCTCACATTTAAAGGGCTGATTTGACTTTATGTATAGAAACGAAATTGCAAGTAGTGTGAGACTGTCATCATGTCGTTAGAACAATTTGGATTTACAAGAAGTAATGGGTCCAAAATTAAAAGAAAAAAACTTTCAGACAAGGAATTAGATGACAAAAAGAAATAATATGAATGTGAAAAACGAGAAAGAAAGTTTTTACTGACATGGAAGGAAATATTTTACAACAAGATGGATGACAGAAAGGAAAACATGTACTGTGTTCTTTGTAGAAAGCATGCATCACTTGCAGACAAATCTTCTTTAATGTTGGTTTGAACAAGTAAATTAAGATCAGACACAATTACTACCCATTTAAGTAGTAAATCAAGTTTCACTTTGAATAAAAAAAACTGGGGACAAGTAACTTAATGCGCAGGACACCTGCAAGACAAGTTAATTTTTTAGGGTTTGTTGACCCCTGAAAGATAAAACTCAACACTTAGACATAGGTACTGCATATGTAAAACTGGAGAAAGCATTATGATTCAAACATACATATTGAAAAAAGTAAAGTATTTATGATTTAACATTACAGACAACAGACACTCAGGCCTATTCTGATACCTTAATAATGAGTAAATAAAGCACATGCAAGTTCATTCTATTTGCAACTTTATTTTTAAGACTATTGTTTGTTTTTCAATATCCTTTGTTCTGTTGATCTATTTCTTCTTAATATAGCGCTAGCCAATGCATTACTTTCATATATCACATTGTAATTACCAACTACACTGCACTTCAAGACCTAAGAAAATACCACATTGATAGAAAAATAGTACTCGCGTCGCCCTTACAGTGATGTACACATCTAACTAAATAATGTCCTCTATACAGATACGAATTATTTCTTAAATGAAAGAATTGTTTTCATTGGCTTCAGAAAGGTATCCTTACCTTCATAAGCCTATCTGGACCAAAGGTTGATTTTCCCTCTGTCGTCTATCCAGCAAAAATATTTCATTATATTAAATTCCCCCAAAACCACTTAACCAATTTCAAACAAAATTTGCAGGACGAATCTCTAGGGGAAGGGTTATAGCTATGTCAAATGTTTGGTCTGCCATATTGCATTATAGGGCATCACTAACAAGTTTGTTAGAAAGGTTTTCTAGATTTGTCCTCTTCTCCATGTGAAATTACCACAACAAGACTTCTTTGACCGAGAATTACTTATAACACTATTTGACCAAGGATAACTTAACTTTATTATACCCATGCATCTTTGGGATTTGCCCTTTTAAAAATTCAAAATTAAGTCCCTACAACATATTTGTCATAGTGTTTTGCCTCTTTTTGCATAAAGCTGTGTCCACATTTTGTTTAAACAAACAGTTAAAATTAGTCCTAGGATTACTAAATTTTAAATGTATAGTTTTGCACCCGTACAGAATTTAGCATAGTAAAATGTGATTAATATGAACTCTATCTAAATATTTTTCAATTAAAAAAATTTCACTTTTTTTTCAGGCCAAAGAGTGAATATACAGAGATAGATGAAGATATGCGTAAGTTTTGAATTTACCTTAACCAATTTTTAGTCCATCTGGACCCAAGATCCTGTCTGTCGTCCATCGTCTTTATTTTTTCACATTTTCGACTTCTTCTCCCAAACCCCTGTACCAATTTCATCCAAACTTGGTAGGAAGTATCCCTAGGGGAAGGGGATTCAGATTTGTTCAAATGAAGGGTCTTGAAGGGGGGAAAATTTGACAAAATTTCAAAAATCTTATAAACTAGAAGGGTTAGAGCTTAATGCTTTTGTTCAAGACGTGACCCTGGGGTCAAAAATAGGTTACACGTTTTGGGGTCAAAGTTCAACACTATGGCAAATATGTTAACTTTTCACATTTTCGACTTCTAGTCCAATATTATTGAACCAATTTCCTCCAAAACTTGGTTGAAGGCATCCCTAGGGGTAGGGGGTTTAGATTTGTTCATATGAAGGGTCTTGGCTCCTAGGGGGCACTTTTTGGACGCCAAAATGGGGGGAAATTTGACAAAATTTAAAAAATCTTCTTGTCACCTTGAAGGCCTAGTTCTTAATGCTTTGTTACATAATAACTGAAGGGCATGTAGAACCCTGGGGTCAAAAGTATTCAAATATAAATATTTAGTTTTTTGCCTATTTCAACCAGATGGAGGTTAAGGCCTGATGGGCCTCTAGTTTCTTGAACAAGTTAGTTTGAAGTTAACATTTAATTTATGCACTATATTTTATGGACGTCTTAGAAATGTGTACAAATTTAACATTGTTGATATTTTTCTACAAGTAAAACTATCAAACAGTATTAAAAAAACCATTATGCTGTATTTTTAAGAAGAAAATAATTTTCTTACATTACAAACTTTGGAGGGAGTCATACTCCCATGAAGCTGAGAACCCAATTGATAATTCACCTTTAATTCAGCATTTATATCTCCACATTTTCATGAAAATTGCAATCCTATTATTGCTTGTTATGAACAGAATATGATATAGACATATTTTTATGAAGTTATGACCATTGATTCACATTGATTAAAATTGGTCTCATTAACAAAATAATTGCCAACAGATAGCCATATTGAAATGTTTGTTATCCAACTGGTTTTTACATAAATATAACAGTTTCTGTGGTTTGTCAAGTCATTGATATTTTTGTTGACTTGATCAAAGAAGATTCTCAGGTGCATAATTCATGATATTAAGCTTAAATGTCTGAATTTCATTTTTCATTGTTAAACTCTTGAAATCTTTTAAAAGTAAGTTCAAATTTAAATTTTATCAAATCAATATTTAAGTGAATAGTTAAAGACATACTTAAATATAAGCTTTCTTCTTTGATGTTAAAGCAAATTTTGTTTGTGTACATACACTGCATAATCTCTGACTTGTACATTTCTTACTGTTTATTCAATAGATGAGGCACCGCAGGATACAATGGGGAAAGCAAACAAGTTCTACTTTAATGCTGAATCATGTGGCTCTCTACGTCCAGAAAACATCTTGTTCGCATCTTTGTCTGTTCTCAAGAAGAAACTCAGTGACTTACAAACACAACTCAGTCATGAGATTCAGAGTGATGTGTTAGCTGTTTAATTGTCTTGTGTTGTATAATATTGTATATTGGTATGCTGATAAAGACTTAGGGATATACTAAACTCAGACATTTTAAGTGTATCCTGTAAAGAACTTATGGTTTCAGATATTGCTTGTTTTTAAATGCAGAAAGCCAAGCTAGTTGTCATATTACCCGGTAAACCTTATAATGAAAAATGAGAACATCAAGGCAAACTTCAAAGATAGAGTGTAGACATGTGAATGAGTTTGTTGTGCAATGTTACCTCATTCTAAGAACAATAAAAGTGATTGAGTTATTATGATGAGAAATTTCCAAGACTATTCATGGTACATGCTTTTGTCTACTAAAGCTATGTTACTAAGGAGAAACAGGATTGAGGCAATACAAGTTAGGATGTCCTAAAATATTCTTTTAAAAATCATGATATCAAAGCACAGTACATGCTTTATACAAGACTTTTAATATAACAATCATACCATACAGTTCATCACTATTGTTTACATTTATACAGAATCGCAAATGATTGCATCACGTGTTAAAAATTTCATTAAGTCAAAACTTCAGTTAAAAAATAGGTAAAATTGCTAAAGAAAAGGAAACTAGATGTTCCACTCAGTGAGCAACTAGTATGGTGTTTAACATCTTGTTAAATTTTTCAATATTTTTTACAATAAAAGTACAGCAATGCTTACATTTCATTGTTCCTCTTACTTTTGTCGATCTAGACAAAGTCCTGTTGGACTCTTCCATAGAAATACTGTTTGTCATCCATCCCTTGTTGACCTTTTACATTTTCAACTTCTCTGATACCACTGGAAAAATTTCAGTTAAACTAAGTAGGAAAGGGACTCAAATTTTGTTCAAATTTAGGGGCTAAGCCTCGAGTGAGGCACACTATTGGTGGGGCAAAATTTGATAATTATTTTTACAAAATCTCATAAACTAGAAGGTGTAGAGCTTCAATGCTTCCATACATGTTAACTTTTGGGCATGGAGAAGCAGTTTTTAGTCCATCCAGACCAAAGGTCCAAGGTGGACTTTTTTCATACAAATCCAGTCCATCTTTAACTTTCCCCTTTTTTGGACTTCTCCAAAACTATTGGATTGATTTGATCCAAACATGGTAGGAAGTGTCCCTAGGGGAAGGGGATTAGTTTCAATCAAAAAATCTTCCAATCAACTAGATGGCCTAGAGCTTGATGATTTGGTATGCAGTTTTTAAGTCCATCTGGACTTTTCTCATACAAATCCTATCCGTCGTCTATCGTCATTAACTTTTAACATTTTTGACTTATTCTCCTAAACCACTGGACCATTTTTATCCAAACTTGGTAGGAAGTATCCTTGGGGAAGGGGATTCAGATTTGTTCAAATGAAGGGACTGAGCCGCTAGGGGGCAAAAAGAGGGGAAAATTGACAAATTTTAAAAATCTAATAAACAAGAAAGCCTAGAGCTTAATGTTGTGGTATATTAGTAAATTTAGGGCATGGAGAACCAACTTTGTTCAAGGCATGTCAGTGGGGTCAAAAATAGGTTACACATTTTGGGGTAAAAGTTCAACACTATAGCAAATATGTTAACTCTTCACATTTTGGACTACTGGTCCAAAACTACTGAACAAATTTTACCCAAAGTTGGTAAGAAGTATCCCTGTGGGAATGGGTTTCAATTTTTTTCAAATAACCGGGCACCACTCTGGGGTCCAAAAGGGGGGAAATTGGACAAATTTCAAAAATTTTATTCTAATAAATTAGAAGGTCTGGAGCTTAATGCTTTGGTGTGTAATAATAATAGGGCATTGTGAACCAAGTTTGTTCAAGGCGTGACCCTAAGGTGAAAAATAGGTTATGCGTTTTGGGGTCAAAGTTCAACACTATGTACAAAAATGTTTATCATAAATATAGCAAATATGTTATCTTTTCACATTTTTGACTTCTTGTCCAAAACTACTGGACTTATTTCATCCAAACTTGTGACAAGACATCTCAGGGAAAAGGGAATTATATTTGTTCAAATGATGGGTCTCGGTCCCAAAGGGATGCCTCTTAGGGGGCCCAAATGGGGAAAATTTAACATTATAAACTAGAAGGCCTAGAACTTTATGATTTGGTAGGAAGTAGCTCTACAGCATGGATAATCATGTTTGTTAAGGTCTGACTGACCCTTGCGTCAAAAATAGGTTATGTATTGAAGGGTCGAAGTTCAACACTATACATATTGAGCAAATATGTTAACTTTTCATAATTTTGATTTCTTGTCCAAAACTCCTAGATCAATATCATTCAAACTTGGTAGGAGGCATCCTTAGGGTAAGGGACTTCAGATTTGTTAAAATGATGGGGCCCAGTTCCCAGGAGGCCCCCATTTGGGGAACATTTGACAAAATTTCAAAGACCTTATTAACTAGAAGGCCTTTTTTTAATGCTTTGATATGTAATAGCCTTAGGGCATGCAGAACCAAGTTTGTTGAAGGCGTGATCCTTGGGTTAAAAATAGGTTATATGTTTAGGGTCAAAGTTTAACACTATAGTAAATATGTGAACTTTTCACAATTTCAACATCTTGACAAAGTTCATTAAAACTTGGTAGAAAGCATCTTTGGAGGAAAGTTTCAACCTTTGGTCAAAAGTATTCAAATGCCAAAAAATCACTTATACTCATGTTTAATCCAGATGGATGCCCAGTTGGCCTTGTTTTCATGAAATGACCATGGGGCCAAAAATAGGTGACACATAATGTGGTTAAAATTCCAAACATTGGTGTAGCATGTCAACTTTTCAACTTTTCTATACCATTGCAGTAACTTTGACCAACTTTGATCTGGAAGCTAGAGCAATGGGATTTAGATTGACTCAATAGATGGAGCTCCTTCCTGGGGCACCGCTTGGGACAAAAATAGGGAACATTTTATAAATTTCAAAATACATGTAAACCATTTCTAATAATAAAAGAAGCAGTCCTTAAAGTAAAATGTTTGCAAATACATGTGCATGTAGTTACTTTGGTTCACGGTGTGACCCTGGGGTAACAAATAGGTTACTCCTGTTTGGTAAATTAAGCTTGGATCAAAAAATACATGTGTTTAGGATTTCCTGACCTTCCCCTCATAGTTGCCAACTCTCCCTATTTACAAGTGAGTCTTCCTATTTTTCACACACAATTTTCACTTTTGACATTAGAATAATTTCTAAACCTTGTTTATCAACTTGCTTTAACTTAGTGTATTGCACAGAACTGCTAAAATGAGGCCCACATGAAAATTTCAAAAAGTTGGCAAGTATGTCCCCTTTTTTTCCCGCACCCTAATATTTTTAAAATTAATCCCTGAAAAAAATTGATTAAAAATAGAAAAAATGGAAAGAAAACATGCCAACTACTGCAATAGTATTAACAAGAGCTTGACAACCAACTACGAATTTAAATAGATTTAAAAAACAAAAAAAAAAACACAGGCAGTTTTATCTCATTAATGCTTGTGTTCAATGGTTATGACCATCCAGTGTATTCCCAGTGGCCATTGATGTGGTACTGCTATCCTAATTAAAGATTGGCCGTGAAATCTTAATGAACTGGTCAGATGACTATAGCTCTCAATACATGACATGATGGCGGGAGTTCTTTTCCAGATATGTAGAGGTGGCTCATTAATTGATGTTATAAAATCAAAATCTCTACTTTAAAATAGTACACAAGTTAGGATATATTGCAAGACTTATTGAAGTCCCTGTTGAAGTAGAAGGATTAAATGAGATGTGCCTAATTTGAATTTTATGGCATGATTTTCCACGAAATTTGTCAACATTTACACAAAATTGCGATTTTCTCTACTTCCAAAATGTCAATTAGGTGTCTATTTTCATCCCCAGTTGCCCCTTTATTTTTGGTCATGTCTGAAATTTTTGATATATAGTTTAGTGATAAAGCATCGACCTTTTAAACTTCAAAAAGGGTTAATGATGTTTGAAAAATTAGAATTTTCCAAGTAATTAGATATAGTCAGTGTCTAAATGAGTATAAAATTCACTGATATAGTTTGAAAACGAGGAAGAAAAACAGAAAATCTGAGACATCCTTAGCTAGATTAACATCAGTAAAGTAGAATGCCAAATTGAGGCCCCGCTAGGGTTAACTGTAATAGAAAATTGCGACCTTCTGGACGTGGTCAAAAACACACTTAATTAATTCTATTCTTTTAATGTGATGTCTGATACTTTTCAAACTTATGCATTTAGATAGAAAATAAAGAATGCTTTCTAGTGATATATACTTTATTGGGTCTATTGTGAATACTTTTTGACAAAAGTAACGTATCAAGTATCCTTAACGTTCATCTGGTTGAAATAGGTCTATTAAAGTAAATATTTGGCACTTGAATACTTTTGACCGAAGGGTCATTCCATGAACAAACTTATTTCTCCAAGCTCTAAAATTAAATATATACCAAACCATTAATCACTAGGCCTTCTAGTTTATTAAAGAAGATTTTTGAACTTTTGTCAAATTTTTCACTTTAGGCCCCCTAAAGAGTCGCCCCTTCATTTGAACAAGTCTGAATTATTTTCTGCTAGGGATGGATTCTACAAAGTATGGATGAAATAAGTCCAGTAGTTTTGGACAAGAAGTCAAAAATGTGAATAGTTAACTACTAGTATTTGCTAAAAAGTTGAACTTTGACCCCATTACGTGTACCAGGTAACCTATTTTTGACCCCAGGGTCCAGCTTTGATCACAGTTGGTTCTCCATGCCATAAATATACTACATACCAAAACATAAAGCTTATTAGAAGAAGATATGGCATTATATCAAATTTGCCCCTTTAAGCCCCAAAAGTGGCACCCACTGGTGGCAGAGCCCCTTTTATTTTAACAAATCTGAATTCCCTTCCCATAGGGATAACTTTTACCAAGTTTTGATGAAATGAGTCCAGTAGCTTTGGACAAGAAGTCAAAAATGTGAATAGTTAATTATTTGCTATAGTTTGCAATTGGACCCCAAAACATGTAACCCATGTTTGACCCCAGGGTCTAGCCTTGAACAAACTTGGTTTACAATGCCCTAAAGATACTACATACCAAATCATTAAGCTCTAGGCCTTCTAGTTTATTAGAAGATTTTTGAAATTTATTCAAATTCCCCCTTTAGACCCCCAAAATGGCACCCCTGTGGCCCAAGCCCCTTCATTTGAACAAGTCTGAATGACTTTCCCCTAGGGATGACTTCTACCAAGATTGGATAATATTAGTCCTGTTGTTTTGGAAAAGAAGTCAAAAATGTGAATAGTTAACTATTTGCTATAGTGTTGAATTTTGACCCCAAAATGTGTAACCTATTTTTGACCCAAGAGTCATGCCTTGAACAAACTTGGTTCTCTGTGCCTTAAAGTTACTACATACCAAAACCATAAGCTCTAGGCCTTCTAGTATATTAGAGGATTTGACAAAATTTCCTCCTTTTGGCCTCCTAGCGGTGCCCCCTGGGGGCCTAGCCCTTTCGTATGCACAAATCTGAAGAATCCCCTTTCCCTAGGGATACTTCCTACCAAGTTTGGATGAAATTGGTCCAGTCATAGGCGAAGCTTGCACTGAGACAACCGAGGCAGTTGCCTCGGTACAAAAATGAGAACATAATATAAACATGTCGCTAGCTTAAGGGGGGCTGCGCCCCCAGACCCCCTGCTTCGGTTATGCCCAAGCTACGCCTATAGTCCAGTGGTTTAGGAGAAGAAGTCGAAAATGTGAAAAGTTTACGACGGACGGGATTTGTATGAGAAAAGTCCACTT
>JAUMGZ010235601.1:0-10848 GCA_032359645.1 Pododesmus macrochisma | reverse complement strand
CCACACAATAAGCGTCGCACTAATAACCCGCTTCAATAGAAATTATGAATAAAATAGATTAATACTCGGTGTGGAAGTTTAGCTGTTACTGTTAGGTAAAGATTCGTTTAATCGGTCGCATTGTGTTCATAATGTACAGAAAAATTATCAAATACTTTCCAATACACACACGACAGTCCCACAGAGTTAATCCATCGCCGCTCTGTTGTTGGCGTGTTCTGATTTCTCAACATAAAAACCGAAAGTAAGCGTCCAACAATTGAATTAATTAAGTTGTTTTTTGTGTGTTTGAAAATTGAGGACAATCTATCTCAGTAAGGCTTATTCAAAAGAATGCCTCAGCAAATTTTTCACTTGAATTTGTTTAAATTTAAATCTAGTAAAAAAGTTTACTCAATACTCAGCTGTTTACCGTTATCGGTGTATCAATTTACATCAGTATAACGTATAACGTTTTGTGATAACAGGCAAAAATGAACAAAAATATGTTTGAATCCCTCAATAATTATTAAACCGTCCTACATTGTATTGAAATCTACATCATAGCCTTGCATAGGTTAATCGCATTGTTGGCAGCATTGAAGCTTCGGGAAGCCAACCTGACTAATAAAATGTTGCATTTTTGTGTTTAAATTTGCTATAATCTGACCCGAGAGATATAAGACATGACACAAGGCCGTAGCGCATGCGAGGCAAATGAGGCAAATGCCTCAACTTAGAATTGACTAGTATGCTTACAAAAATAATTTTCAATTGAATCAAATCAATAAATATGGCGACTTGCCTCAATTTATTTCGACCTGCGCTACGGCCTTGTGATATGAATTCAAAATGAGACGATAGCCGAGTCTGGGTTATAACGTATGTCGCCCAACGATTGTGATCTTTCAATCTTAGACACCAATCATTTTTCACACACTAGTTCGATATAATCTTAGACTGTGGTCACGTGTATTTGTTAAAGATCTTAAATAAGATGATAGCCGAGTCTGGGTTATAATGTATGTCACCCAACGATTAAGATCTTTCAATCTTAGTAGAATTAGTAACGTATTTTATTGTTTTAAGTTATCAGTGAAAAAACTCTTTATTTGTTAGATTTTTACAGAACTAATGTTTTGTCCCTAATCCTATAAAAAAAAAAATAAGGTGGCCTCATAAACGCAGAATTTTTTTGGACCCGTACGATTTAAATGGTAGTAAAGAAAAACGCGCCCCCTAATCCGACCATTGTTAGTCTGTGCACCAAGTACACAGAGCGCTATAAATACTTAATATACTTTGAGTCCGTCATTTCACCATGAAACTATCAACGATTCATGGCGTCCATTAAATTTTGGCGGCCATTACATTACAAACTTGTCAGTTAGAATTCAATGTAGATTAGCTGTACATTTCATTTGACGTTTCACACAATGCCAGCACAGCAAATAGGTTGTTTTTATTGTCGCGCGTAAATGAATGCCATCCATTAACATTGACATATATCGTTTACAGGGAAAACTAATTGACATTGAAGTTAAATGTCACACAAAGCCTTTCAATTAAGTTCCGTGCACTCTAAACACACTTATAATTTATTAGCGTATATTGAAGACATTTCTATATCTTTCTAATCGATTTTTGTCAAGTTAATTCTTGAACAACTTCTCAAATATATAGCCAATTAAAATAAGAGGCCTTGAATGGATTTTGAAACTCACTTAACCTAATACTTTGATCAAAATGTTATAGAAACTAACAAATAACCAACAAGAGAACAAATTGATACCCACGTACTAGCGGACACTGTCTGATTACGATTGTTTGTTTGTTTGTTTGTATAAGGGCGTATTGTCCGATCAACAGCTAAGGTCATTTACGGACGTTCCAGTTTTACTGGTGGAGGAAACCGGAGTACCCGGAGTAAACCACCGACCTACGGCAAGTCACTGGCAACTTTCTCACACTAGCACGCCCCGGACGGGAATCGAACTAGGAGGTGAAAGGCTCTTATGATTACAAGAATGCGACTTTAACCACTAGAGTCTGATTACGAGGATGGTGCTAACTATAAAGCATCCCTGATTCTATAGACGTAGTTGCGAACAATAAATGTTGACCAGTCCAACAGAAGTCTAGCTCCTGTGGAAGCTCTCCAGCGTTTTATTTTCAAATCGGATATTTCGTACAGCACTAAGAGCTTCTGCCCGCTTCCTATATATTCACGTCTGAAAATTAACTTGGGGAGGTTGCAACACCCCCTCATTTCAGCGACCGAAATTGGACTGTTTTCCGTGCGATATGAAATATCCGATTGGAAATTAAACGCTGGAGAGCTTCCACAGAATTAAGTCAAGACGGCCATTTTTGGTCGAGTTTTAAAAAGTCAACACCTTTCTGACAGGGAACAATGCATACATCTACACATGGAGATCTTAATAATTGTTTTTAAGAAATCGAAAAAGTTTCAGCTGTTTAGAGGACAGAAACCACATACATATTGGATTGACGTTATGGCAATTAGATATCACCACATCCACGGTTTTTTAGTAACAGGTACTTTGATCTTTGACCTACAGATATGCAACAAACTCCAATAGGACTATTCTTCATTGGCACAGCGGTCCTCTGCATCTATTTTTTAACCCATGCCACATTAATTGAAAAGAGGATTATTTTTGTCCTTTTTTAACTTTTAATAACAAAGTAATATTTAAGAGTTCTCTGATAATTCCTCTTTTTCCATCATAAAGATATGTCAACGTTTTCGCTCAGTAACAAAACAGGTCTTAAAAATTCGCCCGAGGATTTCTTTGTTTTTCTCCAACCAATGACTTTTCTCTCTAGCCAATGACGTTTCTCTCCAACCAATGACGTTTCTCTCTAGACAATGATGTTTCTCTCTAGCCAATGACTTTTCTCTCTAGCCAATGACGTTTCTTTCTAGCCAATGACTTTTCTCTCTAGCCAATGACGTTTCTCTCTAGCCAATGACGTTTCTCTCCAACCAATGACGTTTATCTCTAGACAATGACGTTTCTCTCTATCCAATGACGTTTCACTTCAACTAATGACGTTTCTCTCTAACCAATGACGTTTCTCTCTAGCCAACGACATTTCTCTCTAGCCGATGACGTTTCTCTCTACAGCCAATGACGTTTCTCTCTAGCCAACGACGTTTCTCTTTAGCCGATGACGTTTCTCTCTACAGCCAATGACGTTTCTCTCTAGCCAATGACTTTTCTCTCTAGCCAATGACGTTTCTCTCTAGCCAATGACGTTTCACTTCAACCAATGACGTTTCTCTCTAACCAATGACTTTTCTCTCTAGCCAACGACGTTTCTCTCTAGCCAATGACGTTTCTCTCTAGCCAATGACGTTTCTCTTTAGCCAATGACGTTTCTCTCTAGCCAATGACGTTTCACTTCAACCAATGACGTTTCTCTAGCCAACGACGTTTCTCTTTAGCCGATGACGTTTCTCTCTAGCCAATGACATTTCTCTCTAACCAGTGGCGTTTCTCTCTAGCCAATAACTTTTCTCTCTAGACAATGACGTTTCTCTCTACAGCCAATGCCATTTCTCTCTAGCCAATGACGTTTCTCTCTAGTCAATGACGTTTCTCTCTAGCCAATGACAGTTCTCTCTAGTTAATGACGTTTCTCTCTAGCCAATGACGTTTCACTCTAGCCAATGACGATTCTCTCTAGCCAATGACATTTCTCTCTAGCCAATGACGTTTCTCTCCAGCCAATGACTTTTCTCTCTAGCCAATGACGTTTCTCTCTAGCCAATGCTATTTCTCTCTAGCCAATGACGTTTCTCTCCAACCAATAACTTTTCTCTCTTGACAATGACGTTTCTCTCAAACCAATGACGTTTCTCTCTAGCCAATGAATGTTCTCTCTAGCCAAGTACCCAAATTTTTTACCATTTGAGGACCCTAAATGGTTTTTAAGTACTGATGGGTCGTTAAGCATTCAACAAACAGACACGTCCATCAAGCTTTTTTGGAAAGCTAATACTTGTTTCAACTTATTGCCAAAACTTGGTAGGGACATAAACAGCAAAGTCAGTATCTTTAAGGTTATAAAAGTATGCAAGTGTTTGTTGCAGTATCTCTCTTGTGGCCATTAAGATCAACCCACACAACGTCAAGACCATCAGTCAATCATCTCTACCAAATTTTAGCAATATCCAAATCAGGACAATCAACATACAAAGTTTGGCTGCTACTTAACAGATATTGTGCCAAAACGAACCAAAGTATATATTTCACATTTGTGCCTTGACCCTGACCTTTGACCTCGTCAATCCTAAAATGTTATTAGAGTCTTCTTTTCCTCACAAGGAATAAATATACCATTTGAATAAATTCCAATCTTTGAAAACAAAGATATTGTACAGAAAAGAACTTGTGATGAGATGGGCAGCCTTTCCTGATGTTAGTTAGGGGGATAAAAACAAGAATAAGTTTGTAATGATGATATGAAGATGGCTTTATTATGTACACATGATCTATGTCACATGTTTATGTCACATGATCTATATCACATGATCTATGTCACATGTTGATGTCACATGATCTATGTCACATGTTTATATTATATGATCTATATATATATAACAACACAAATAAAATACACAAATCTTGACAGGAGATGTGTTTTCTCCTTTCTGTCTAATGAAAGTAACATAAAATCAAAAATTTATATTTTTAATTGACTTAAATTGTTCGCAACAAAGTCTTCATAATTTACAAGTATGAGCACATTGTACAACAAGATGATTACCATATTCAACATAATAAGCGTCCATGTCCCTATAACCCCCCCCCCTCTCAAGCACCTATCTGTATTATAAATAGCTAAGATCCATTACAAGAGAGTATTGCAGTACATGTATTCAGTGTTTGGACCCTAATATGGTTCGAACAAGCAACCCCTTTACTCTTTCTAATTTTATAGGTGTTTATTAAGTCGAATATGGTATTAATAATTAAAATAGAACAAGTCTTTCTAGATACATGTGCATTGTCTTGAGTTTTATTTGGTTTTTATCTTGGAGGAATTATTATTCCAAAGTCATTGAATTAGTTCAATGTAATGTAATATTAATATTGATGGAAAGTGAATGATATGCAAATGTAATGGAAATGTACCCTGAATGTAACATATATGAAATGTAACGTCGGTTCAATGTACTGAAAATCAGATGTTACTTAACTTTAATACATGTAATATGAATTAAATGACATGTAGTTTGACTGTAAATGTAAATGATATTTATGTACATGTATCATAAATGTAATGTTGATGTGTAATATCACTGTAGTGTAAAGGTGAAATGTAAATTCAATGTTCATGTAATGTAATTGTGTAACTTGATTGTAATGTACAAGTGTACAAGTGTAATTAGATGTTGTCAGTTTGTCAGTACATGAGCAGTAAAAATCTTTGTCTATTTGTGAGCAGCAAGTTGTTCACAAAAAACTTATTTCTCTCTCTCTCTCTCTCTCTCTCTCTCTCTCTCTCCATACACTGCTAAACTGAAAGCAAAAAAGATCCGTCTAACTAAACTGAATTTAAAACTATAACAAACAGACATTGAATCATATTTAATTTTAAAACAACATAACTTTTTTGGTACAGAGTCAGTCTAGAGTTCGAATACCATAGCCAACACAAACATTAAGGAAACAGCCAACACAAACATTAAGGAAACAGCCAACACAAACATTAAGGAAACAGCCAACGCAGCTGTCTAAACGTAAACCATAACCTGAAATATATAATTTTGAGAAAAAACAGCTGCATACCTCAAGTTTTACAAGAACTGTTGGAATAACTGAGTTATTAATCTTGATTTTCCTGACATATTTGACCAGAATTTCAAACATTCAACAAGAGTTTTCAACAAAAAAAACATAATAAAACCTCCTTTAATTAACACTTAGTGTGCATTGATAAAACATGTTGCTTGAAGCTATACAGAAACTGTCATGTTGATTTTTGTTTATGGACAACTAAATCCTCTGAATTTGGACATTTAGAAAAATACTGAAACAAGAAATCATTCCCATTAAGAAAATTAAACTTTTGACTATGAAATCATGAGGTGTGTGAGAAATACAATCTGTAACTAAGATGTCACGTTTCTATTATATTCTAATCTTGTTAATTCTCTCTTAAATAAAAACCTACATGTATAGCTTTAGTTTGGCTACTTGCTTAACTCAATGGAGGAGTATTCACTTCCTGTGGAAGGTTGTGGGTTTGATCCCTGACCGTGTTAAACCTAAGACGTTAAATTAAGGTAATTTTCTCGCTCCCTGCTAACTGCTCAGCATTTTTGGATTGGAAAAGAATGGTGTCACGATAATGTGACTGAGTGAAGTATCATAACAATGTGTCTGCAGTATTATATTTCAGTGGGACAGCAGTATTAATTCACCACAAGTGTGCACTGTTGCTAGCATATATTATGTAAACTTAAGGACAATAACCAAACAGATGCTTGCTTGGGCAACATTTCCAGGGTCAAAGGTCAAATAACCAATCAAAAGGTATAAACCATTGAACTGTAAAAAAACATTTTCGGTTTGTGGCAATTATATAGATCCCGTTTTTCATTTTAAAAACAATTTTACAGCAACCTGTATTTGTCTTGACCCTTGTTACTGTCAATATGTTTCAAACAAATTGTTGTTATTCCTGTTTGCGGAAATACTACAATGGTAAATTCTACAAAAATAAAAATATCACCTGGATAAAAGTCAACCTACAGTATTGATAAGTATAATACTAACAAAGTTACATTTAACAAGTTATCCACCATGAAAAGCTAGAAATCTTACGTTTAATCAATAATCAATAATAGGACAGGTTATTTACCAAAGATGTTAGTATCATCTGTTTATTTCAATGATTTAAAAATAGATACAAAAATTGAACCTTGAAGGGTTTATCTTTTAACAATTACATAAAACTAACAACAGACATATTTTGATTCTGTAATGGATTTATGCTACAAATCCTGCACTAGTATATATTACATGGTGGTGATAGTGTGTAAATGTCATGATTAACATAATGTACACACTATGACATCCTATGGAAAATTAAGTTATCAATTGAAAACTTTTCTTTTAACGGTACTTCTAATATAAATTTTCACAAATATTAAAAGTAAAGTAAAATGGCATTTTTTTCATCTTTTATCATATCAAATGTAAACCATTATTTATTTACAACAGCAGGGACGGACGTAATGATTTTTTTCCTATTACACTGAAAATTACCTCTATTTCTTCCCACATGTGGAACTGGAGTTCTCTCCCCTGATGTGCTACATAATACATTTGTATGGACAAGTTATACCACATTCACATATCAATGGATTCCCCTTTTGTCATAAAATCTTGATTTGAATTGAGGAAACATGGTATGCATATGTTGATTTCATTTTCAGAAATATTTTTCAAAGTATAAATTTTAATTATGAATGATTTTGTAAAATTGTCATCTTCAGGGGAGATAATCCAATTATGTTTGATAATACACAAAGTTTACATAATGTATGTTATATCTTTAGCATTATTCACTGTAAGTAATACATTAAAATAACAACATCAATGGCTGTGAAAAAACTTGACAATCTCAAAAATACAACTCCTTTTTCATTGGTCATCATACTGATTTCTTACTTTAATTATCCTTTGGAAAACTTGAAAGTTGTACTCACAATTTAAAAGTTAAGCAAAAATTTGACAAAATTCCTCTTTAGTGGAGAAGTTTCATTGTTTTAATTGTTTTATAAAACATAAGTTAAACTATAGTGCATACAACCATACCCTAATTTTTAAAGCAACCCCGTTTTAACAAAATACAAACAGAAAGCCAACTTATATTTAATAGCATGAACACAATCTATTGTTTTTCATTAACTTTTTTTTTAAAGAAAATATTTAATCATTTTTAAAGTCTTATAGTGACATAACAAATCTCCAAAAAGAAGAGTTCCAATTCTCTGATTTGATACTAACGATCAGGTCTGGAGGTTGACATGAATTAATCTATATCTTTGTCGGCCTCGGTGGTATAGTGGTTAGCACCCAGGATTTCTCAATTCCTTGTATGGGAAGTTTGGGGTTTGCAGAACAGCTTGGGCACTGCAAGGTGTGTAATTGAGCAATACACTTAACCAGCAGCTCATATCATGATGGTCCTTCCGAAGGGGACTATAAATGACTGTCCCTTGTCTCTCAGACTCGTAAAAGATCTCATTGTATAAGAGCCATAAGTGCTAATGCGATGACAGGTAGAAGCTGAATTGCTTACGAAACCATTAGCAGCCAGATTAATAGTTTAATCTTTAGACTTGGAACTCTTGCTATTTTGACATTGTGTACATGTTTAAGTACTAACAACACAAACTTAGAATCACATTTGAGTTTGTACATCATACTTGATTTGAATACGAGTTAATTCAAAATCCTGCAGAGCTTAAAATCTGGAGTTTGATTCTGTATTTATCTACAGGATATAACTTTTAAGTATTAAGTCAAAATCATGAATATTTACAAGTCTCTTAAACAATTATGAGTTTCTTTTAAAAATATTTATAAGTTTCTTAAACATTTACAAGTTTTTTTTTAAAAAATATTTATGAGTTTCTTGAATACTTAAGAGTTTCTTGAAAAAATTTATAAGTTTCCAAAGGATCATGACAGCAGGAAATGAGAATTGACAACATTAAACAACTGTCTACGTATATATAAACATCACATAGATATAAATGTTTACCTTTAAACATTTCAATTTTTTCTCCTAAATACGTAATGAATATGAATGAATTTAAGACAAGATAAAATTGTTTCATTGAACATAAAATTCTAAACACTGTTCAGTTTGTGAATAAAATTACCAGTACAAGTATTTTTGTATGATACATGCAGTAAGTTTGGTCCAAATTAATATATTTGGTGCTAAAGATAAAAAAATTTCTACCACAAAAGCGGGGACATCCTACGAGTTGCCTTTGGTCAATAGTCTCAAAGATGATGTAAGAGTTCTGTGAAATATTATCAGCTGTAAGAACTTGATGAGCCATTGAACACTTGTGATCCTGACCTTGATCGCTTGTCATTGTGAGAATGTTTTGAACACTTGTTTCTAAATCTTAGATCCATCTACTACCAGACAACGGTAATCCAAGTCACAGGTCACTGCAGAATAATAACAACGTACAATGAAAGTTTCAGTACATATGAATTATGGCATAAACAATTTAACTATCAGTATAAATCTCCATTTTTATGACGATCATGGGATCGCTTGACTTTATGTCTGTCCCTACTGTCTGAGCGAGACGTACGCTCTATACGTTTATCTCGACTATGTGACCTTGACCTTGATCGCTTGTCCTTGTGAGAATGTTTTGAACTCTTTTTGTGATGTCTCTCTCGACTTCTTGACCTCGGTTTCTGGTCCCTTGATTTCGACCAAGGTCTATCTTTCTCTCTTCGCTGACGTTCACGCTCTTTTTCTAATTCTCTTGAAAAATCATCCATGTACGGTGAGTTTCTGTGTGAAGGAGAAGGGCGCCTTGATGGAGAATATCGTTTAGGAGGTGACCTTCTCCTTTCTGGTGACCGCCTCCTTTCAGGCGACCTTCTCCTTTCGGGGGACCGTCTCCTTTCTGGTGACCGTCTCCTGGGTGGTGATCGTCTAGGAGATCGCCTTGGTGATCGTTGACGAGGGGGAGATCTGCGTGGTGGAGTCCGTCTTGGACTTCTTTTTTTAGATGCACCTTCAGGACTTCTGTAAGATATAGTTTTAAATTATAAAACTTGAAAACAAGATATCAGTGAAAAAACCAAATTCTATTCAATAATGACAAATAAATGAAAACAAAATTTCTCGAACTGAAAACACTGGTACAGCTAGAACTGTCGCTAGATTGCTTATATCCCTCCTTCCTTCCTAGCAAGCTCTGTTTACAATCTGTATTCTAAGAGGTGATATCTTCACAATATCAAGTACTCCATTCATAGTTTAAGAGGTAAAACTGCCATAAATAGGGTTATATTAATATTTCATTTACATGTGCATTCTGTATTTAGGAGGGAACTTTTGGTCAAGTTCACGAATGCCACCTGTTGGCCTAAATCATTAAAGGGCATAACTCACCTTAAATTTGATTTCATGCACAGGTACACAAGTTCAGATGTTTAATTAAGGTTGTTTAAGACATTAAAGGCTCATAATTATCTTACATTCGGGTTGTAACCCAATTTCATTAGTCTTAGTGTCTTATATGGAGCATAATATTAATGTGTGAAGTTTCAAAAAGATCTGTTTAAAAATATCGATGTACATGTCTATTTAATTTCCAGTTCTCCAATTATATTGCTTAGGACATAAAAGGGGCATAACTCCCTTAAACGATATATCATAATTTAATTTGCAAGATTGCAAGTTCATAGCATGTGCAGGTTTTTGTGAAATTGGTCCAGTGGTTTATGTCTGGACAAAATTTTGCCCACAGACAGACATGGCAATTCCATTCTGAAGCAAATAGTTGCAATTCATGCGCTCAACAAACCAGATTTCATATGTAGCATCTAAATCCAGACACACAAACTTTGAAAATATTTCTAAAATTGGATCATTCAGTAATAATATTTTAGGTATACCGTATATACTCGTGGATAAGTCGCACTTTTTTGACAAAAAATATATTCTGAAAACGGGGGTGCGACATATCTATGCGACCTTGAATTCAAGTCAAAAAATCTTTTGACATCTCGTGACTTTTACGTGTGAAAACAGACGTTTGCCATGCCGGTAGTCGACGTGTATTGT
>JAUMGZ010235590.1:0-10849 GCA_032359645.1 Pododesmus macrochisma | reverse complement strand
TTTGTATTATTATTTGGTATGGTTTTTGTCCATCATAACCATCGTGATTTTTGTCACCGTTGCCTCATTGGCTCTGTTACTTTAATTTACTTAAGTCTTGTCGATTCAAAATTAATTCTGCTCTTGTGTCCATTAATGTCAGCAGCTTCGAGCAAGATCTGGAGTTCGCGACGGGGTAATTCACACAGAGATTTGGTTCCCTCCTCTTATAAATATCATATTTATCGGAGGCATGATTCAGGTTGCATTTTTATATTGACTCGTTATTATAATCTATTTGAAAAGCTTTTGATCAAATTACAACTACACGATACAGTAAATATTTTGAAATTGCATTTTCAGCTTTAATTAATTGTGTTGTTTCGCCAAACTCGACAAATTTACATCCCCATGTATGTAACCTGGAATCCTTATAGCAAAGCTTCAATATTTAACATCCCGTAAAATGGAGAACCATGTTAATTCAAATGCTGAGCCCTGGTGTCAAATATTTGATACATGTTTTAGGGTTAAATTTCAACCCATAAAAGTCAAAACTATATGTATATTAAATTTCTAATTTTTTTAACTTGAAGATATATTTCGAATACAGGTCAGTATGAAACTGTATCTTCTTAGGTCCGAAACTCAAAAATAACTGGCAGAACGTTATGAATCGGGAATATATGACGTAGTGTCTCACTCACAGCAATGACCCCTGTGACATCACCAATACATAATGAATTATATATATATGTGACGTCACCAATGAATATTGAATTACATATATTTGACGTCAACAATTAATATTGAATTACATATATGTGACGTCACCAATGAATGTTGAATTACATATATGTAACGTCAACAATTAATATTGAATTATATATATGTAACGTCAACAAGGAATATTGAACTATATGTATGTGACATCACCAAGGAATATTGAACTATATGTATGTGACATCACCAATGAATATTGAATTACATATATGTGACGTCAACTATTAATATTGAATTACATATATGTGACGTCAACTATTAATATTGAATTATATATATGTGACGTCACAATGAATATTGAACTATATGTATGTGACGTCACCAATGAATATTGAATTAATTATATATGAGACGAAGACTAATTTTCTGTGTAATTGGGCCTAGAGTGAGATTATAATTCAAAATCTCTGTTAACATCTAAAATGGGGTCGCAAGAAATAAAAATCGCAAACTAGATAGAATAAAGGACTGATAAATTCCTGCCTTTAAATTTTTGATATTTGACTAATTTCTTTCACATTCGACAGCCTGCACAAGGAACATAAATATAATTTTTTTTGTAGAGGATCACCGGTTATGTTTTTGCAGATTATATATTGTTGGTAGATAATTGAGGATAACTATTACTCGTCAACGACGGACATACAAAACAATTTTTTTCTAATCAAACTTATGGAAATCAATATTTATTGTAATGCTTTAACAACACATGTTCCTTTGCCGGAATGTTTCAAGTAATAAAAACCACGGACCAAGGATACGTGGTATTAACCCGCAACACAATCAACGAATTTCATGTTGTTCATTGCAAAATATAAATCACAATAAAAACGTTCCAATTGAAATGTTTTGAAAATATTTAGATAGATCCATAAAGCGTTTTCAGATTAACATTTTAACAGCAGTTCAACATCGTTAAATGAAATATTTAGATATATTATTAAACCAAAACTTAAAGAACATTAACCTATTTGCAAAAAGCAAATATCACAGATGATAAAATGGTGTATATTTTAAGTTATCATTCCAGGCATCATGATGCTGTGTAACACAATAAGAAAGAGTTATATCAATTCATGTTTGCAACATAAGTGGTTACACAAATGGTCAGTCATTTGGACCTATAAACTCGAGGAATGCAAAACCGATTCAGATCTTAATCATACATGAGCACCATTCTAGTCCGTTGATCAGACACGATAATAATGTTACGCGTATATGTACACTGCATTTATTCTGCCAACATGATCATCATTTAATTTGCATTTATTTATTTTTCTAATATATTTATAGGTGAATATACATTGTCTGACAAAAGTTTAGATTATGTATCGCGGAACGTATGTAATTGGAAAAGTTTGCTGACATTGTTAGATTTTTCAAGGGGAAGGATAGAGCAACTTGCCGAAGATAACAAAAAAGTGGCAGATGCAATGATTATAGGTTTACTGGAGTGGCAAAAGGAGAAAATAGAAGAAGGAGAAACAAGCATACGCTTAGAGGAGCATTTATTCTCAGCATTGAAAGATAGTGGAAATACTAATATCGCGGAAGAAATACAAGAAAAGTACCAATGTATTGGTATGTATTACGTGTGCATGATACCAAAAAGAATGCTAAAATAAAATGGAGAAAACAAAAATGCCCTTCGCTTCTACTTTTTAAATAGACGTTCGTGATGTTTCCTTTTTTAGTTTATAAATGTATATTTTGTTTTTTTTTCTGTGTGCATCCAACGTTTTCCTTTTGTTTGCCCATGTTCATGGATTTACGGCCTTAGACTATCATCTTGGTTTTCCGAATTTACTACTTTATTATGCTCCAAAAGGTCTATTTAGTAAGCGTCAATCTGATTAAATTTGTCGATCTCAAATAGCGTACGATGCAGAGATGTGCAGTACATTTTTAAACTAGCACGAAAGATACATTTATCGGCCAATCACGTTGCTCCTCATTGACGATACATCCTTTGTATGTACAGCTGCACTTCGAAATGTTTAAACCGTACATCTATCAACTCCAGCTTTGTGTTTAACTGTTTGATAGATTGTGCTACACCAACCGCTATCACATATAGTTTAAACAAAGTAAAATCAACACAGAAATAAAATTAATGTCTTTTCGAGGCATAATAAATTATTCGATTGGCGATTGGAGGAGGTAACCAATCTACTTAATTTCGCTTTCAGAAAACGGAAAGCTGCCATTCGTTTGGTTGACTTGCACATGAACTGTAATGGGTCTTTGTCAGATCTCCAAGTCGCACGCAATTATCGGTATTTTAATCAGATTGAGTCAGCGTCAAATATAACATAATCAAAGTTATATTTCCCAGCAAAACAGTTCTGCAAAAAGAAAGTTCATAAACCCATATAGCATAAACATGTACATAGTATTGCTATCAATTTCTTTTGAAGATATTTTTAAACACCTTCTTGCAATAATTGCAAAAAGCAGTTACTGTTTAGCTCACAAAGAATACATGTATGTGGAAACACAGTATGAATAGGACCAACAGAACGAGAGATAGTGACAAACAAACAATAACTGCGTCAAAAAATGAAGCACCGGAATGTAATTAATTAAACCGACATCACAACAAATTTTAAGACTAGTAATCAATTAACATTCTCAAATTAACAAAACATGTCTGTGGTTATTTACAAACTGCTATCTTAAACTTTGTTAAATAATACAGTTTTTTTAGCTTCGTTTACTAACAGAAAAGATTATCTTGAATGTTGCATCAAATTAAAAGCATTAATAATTTTTTCTGTACTTTTGCTGTAATGGAATAATATTTTTTGTATACTTTTGCTGGAATATAAGAATTATTTTGCATTCTATTAAATAGGCTTCTGTGATATTAATCTATAGTCTTTCGCTTTTCTTGTGTTGCCCAGCAATTGAATTATGATACCGCTTTTGGTTTATCAGTATCTTCGCACGATCTGTGTCTACTTATTACTGAAGAGGTTTTGTCTTAATTACAGCTGACTTGAAGAAACGTGAAATTAAGAAAAATGTCTCGGCTTTAAAAGAAAGAGAGGAAAGTCTTGTCTGTGAAAAAGAAGCTGCAAGTAAAAATTGCAACGAGACTATAGATTCTCTTGATAAAATAGAGATGGAAATAGAAGAACAGTTTGAGAAGTTTGTATCTCCTCTGAAATCAAAGCGAGAGGAACTCATGGCGGAGGTCGATAAACACAAGAAAGACACGAGAGAACAAAGTGACACATACGTCGACGCCTTGAAGGAAAAGGAAATGACTCTACGCAGATTACGGGACGAGGCTGAGAACGACTTGTGCAATCACGATGCGAGCACAATAGAAGAATTATGCAACAACATTGAATCTCAACTACAAGAAACAATTCCACACAATGCGCAAACTCTATTTTCTTATGACAAACCTAAAGAGCTGTCGGGTGAAGTTGAACATATGGGTAGAGTACTTCAGTATGATTTACATGAAGTAACACCTACTAAGAAGAAAGCCATAACAACGGTCTGTTGTGATTATTCTAGGAAAAGGCTATGGGTAGGTTACATGGCTGAAACCTTCATCGCGCGTTTCTCTTTAGACGGTAAAGAGGAACTAGAGCAGTCTGAGAACATTGGAGGAATAGTTGAACAGGTTGCATTAGGTGCAGAAGGTGATGTTCTTTGCACGAGAAATAATATGGAGGATATAAAGCGTATCCTTGGTGATGGCACAGTAGTCCCCTTCTGTTCTACTAGGAAATATATACCTGTAACATTCTGTGTAGCAGCCGAGGAGGAGGATAGCGTGTACGCGTACATGAGTGAAAAGGTGGGTTTGTTATTTATTCACCATGAACCGAAAAGTCAGATTTGGATAATAAACAGTCAAGGCGAGAATACAATAACAATAGATAAAATAGATAACAATGTGTGTGGAATGACATTCAAGCTAGGACTATTGACCCTACTCTGTAAAGAAATGAGCTCCTCGCGACATTTGCGAGTAATGCACATTGATAAGTCAGGGCGGCCAAACATAGATGGGTATTGCATCCACGTCCCCTGTTCAGTGCATAGGGGAGGTATAAGCAATTTTCGTGGTCGATTACATGTTGTAGGGGATTCAAGAGTGTTGTCCGTGAACAAAGGCTACTGGAGTGATGTGGGTATGGGCGATAAGGGACACCTTTCACCAACTTGCTTGTCTGTGAATGAAGCTGGACATCTAATCGTTGGTTGTTATTGTGGTACAATACTAATTTTTAAATAAATACAAACGTTATGGTCGTACCATCCAGCAACGCATTGGGTATACTGTAGATACAACTAACAAATGTGTTTATAGAAGAAAAATTGTAAAAATATAAACGATAGTTTAAAGCCATAACCACTGTTGTAACAATCCGTGTGTCACATACAACTTATATATATCGTCTTGTATATAGTGCCCTCATATTTTGATATATTTTGTATTACCCGAATAGAATTGGGGGTATATTGACACCACAACGTTCATTCATTTGTCCATCCGCACGACAGTGTGCAGACGAACTCATTTCATTGCTTAAGGTCGTTTCAGCACAATATATTTATTTGTTTTAATAAGATTGAAGCCAAACTTAGTATATTTATGTCATTTTGATAACACACTTTATATTTTATCGTCTTAAGGTCTGGGTTAAGGTCATTGTTACAAAAAGTAGAACTTTGATACGGTTATCTTTTTTTGTGATTTTTTATTTGGTTTAGTTCAGTGTTTGGTTAGTCGGAACTTGTCCGGAATAGAAATAACCCAATTAAAATTATATGTCTAGGATCCAGGTCACCATTAACAAGAAAAGAAATTAGCAGTTTAGTTCATTTTGGCATGCTGTCTTTAATTTCCTCATTTAGATTTAAACAATCTTTAGTTTTATTGTTTGCTTTTAAAAAGGAACGAGAGTAGTGCGTTTGGGATTAATTTGTCAAGGATCGCAAACCTAATAACATACGTACTTGAGTTTCCTTGGTTTGATTAAAACAAACTTTACTATATTGGTACAGTATCTTATTAGGAGTGAAAAAACCATATTGAAAATAATGTCATTCGCCCAATGCCTATTATCAATTTCAATTGGATATCAAATGGTAATATGTATGTGTAGTTAAATTTGTTTCAGCACAATATCTTTAGTTCCGTTGGTTGTATTCAAGCAAAGTGGGTCTGTTTGTTATAAGTAAACGATTAATACTAGTGATGTTTAGATGCAAAGGTCAGAAATCAAGTTCACTTTACTAACAAACATGAATATAAGTTTCAGCTTTTTTCAAATGCTATTGTCAGTTCCAAATCAAACATAGTTTGTTCAGAAGAATTAGTTTCATTTTTGAATGTGTATGTTTAAAGTCAATCATTGAAAAATGTTTATAGGCAGTTTTTACATTACTTGAGTCACTTAGCTTATCTTGCATTTTTGTTCCATCCCAACTTAACAAAAATGTCAATTTCTATATCTTCGGAGAAGTTTTGGGATAAGACGCCAAATACGGCTAATTTTCCTTTCAAATTCAATAACACAACTAACTTAAAAAAGGAATACTTTAAACACTGATACCAAAACAACAAAGTTAAACGTACACGGCAATCTTCTGTAAATGATAGCGATTCAATACACATATTTAGTATCATTTACGATATGCTATCCCACTCTAGCATCTGTACTGAAAATTGCAAAAAGTGGTTACCCCCGTTTACATCATGGCCAAATCACTCTGTGGTATCTAATCTCGAACGGTTTACGTTTTAGAAGTGCGTTTACATGTTTTAAATGTAAATTATGTATTAATCAGGGTGAATTTTTTTTATTCAACCTGAATTGTAAATACTAAAGTAACTTTGATATTTATATTCTATTTTTCCATGCACTGTTCTTTCTACCAAGAAACTAAACGATAAGCAAAAAATAACGCGATTGCAATGACGTATATTTGAATATGTGAATGCCAACTGAACTTGGTTGGGATATATACTGACATTGCCATGCGATGATAAATGTAAAGAAATACCCTGATAAGTACATATGCGCACTTTTGCCACTGCATGTTGTTGATTATTCTAAGTATAGTCACTTGTTTCTTGGGAATGATTTTACATTACATCGACGACAAGATCGTCGTTATATAGCATTTTGTTTTCATGTAAGTACACCGCTTTACATGTAATTGGTTGTAATGATATTAGATATATTTGGAAATATCTCGGATTTTACATTACAGAAATGCGCGATCAAAGTTTGAGAATTTGGTCATCAAATTAAGAAGGAGTATGTACATACCTTTTGTTTTCTTGTTGCATAATTGTCCTTAGAATTCTCCAACGTTAGAATGATTCACTTACATACACTTACTTAAACATTACGTATGGCCAAGTGTCGATATACGACTTCTGACTTACGAACTTTCTTTTTTGAATTAGACGCTGTAAAGCCGACTAGCAATACTGACAGAGACTCAAAGAGAAGCCCTATCCAATTCTCCTCTGAGGGGATTAGTTTCTGATCTGCCTCACCTGATAGCTAGTCGGACTTTTAAAAGTCTTGACTCTCAGCTAAATGTCAAACCAGTGCAGCCACTTTTTTTAGCCCATTTATACTATCATAAGCATTTGTCATTGCTGCTATGCACTTTTCGTAATTATTTAATTCACTTGGCAATCATTTGTTGGAGTGCACTCGTCGATTGGAGTAATATGAGGTATATATATGCAAACATATATTTGACCATTAACTGAGTATCCGAAGTTAACATGATTGTTTGTGTAATGTATATTTCCGTTTCTGTGTTGTGTTCGTGATTAAATATATTATCCGGAATAAAAACTAATTTGCATATGTGTATTTCAGCTATCTGTTTTCCCATCCATGAGATCTAATTACACAATACGTTAATGCATAAAATTAGTAACCTTAACCCTTATTTATGTACTCCCGGGTCGCATGAACCCTCAGGCGTTGAAGTTAGGTAATCGCTCCTTGCTAAGCACCTAGATTAACCAAAAGAAAAACCCAACGAAACTATGCTTATATAAAAAATCAAAATCAAATAAGGCGAACTTACATATCGTAAATAAACATGAAAAACATCAATATTGATGAGCTGCTATCTGTTTTCTTCGTTGACTTGATTCAATAATTGGCCTTTAGTGGAGTTGGTTTAAGGTTTAGTCAAGGTTTGATAATATTTTCTTCCGATAACAATTATTTACAAAACCAACATAGTAAGTACACTGTGTATATACTAGCTTAAACTCCAAAGATAGTACGACAAGGAGTAAGAACCAAGGGCGACATGCTACAACACCGTTTACCAACACTGCCTGATTTCGTGCTGATTGACCGTCCTAAGTCGGTCCGCGTGGAAAAATAGTCTTGAGGATTGTTGTGATGTCAATTTAATTCCTTACATTATGGTGCCTAGTTATTTGATGCAGCTATTGTTTGTTTGTCAATGTCTCTCGTTATGTTGATACCATTCATACTGTCTTTTTCTGCTTACTAGTTTAAATATTTTGCATAGACTGCATAATAATATTGCCATAAGTTGTGTCCTGTGAACCAGAAATGCTTTTTATTTTGATGACTACTCGTGTATTCTGCGCTTGACTCATGACTTATGTTGAGAAGGTGTATTGCGTAATATTTGTGACTTGAGACCCTACATCAGCAGGTTAAGAGGGAAGGATATGATCCCGGTAACCGGTTTAACAACGCCGTTCAAGGTGTCCGATGATGTGTCGGTGATAGCGTTTTGCTAACGTTTTACTAAGTGCAAGCGAATTGTGTATCACGTTTACAGTCAACATACCCTTCCTTTTACTGAGAATGACCAGTTAACGAGTGAATAAGCACAGTTTAAATTTCCACAGTAAAATAATGAATGTGTTTGTACCGGCGCGAACCGCGTTTGCCCAGTGGTTAGGGGGTTTGCTTCGTGATGGTATCTGGTGCTAGAATCCCAGGTGTGGGTTCGAATCTCGGTGGCGCGTCAAAACCTAAGAAGTTAAATGTAGGCAATCAACTCGCTCTTTGCTAAGCGCTCAGTATTACTGGGTAGGAGGAGGGCTGGTTGGATCGGTGTCAGGATAATGTGACCGAGTGCAGCGTCATGTCAATGCGGAATGATAATTCAGTGAGACAGCGACAGCACTATATAAACGTCATAAGTGCACACTGTCACAAGCAGATACCGTCTCCATATGACCTATACGTGAGTTAAAGGGACGCTTAAACTCAATAAACGAACAAACAGTAAGGGTACGTATTTTGCATTACACCAACGCAAATACTACGCATGGCTAAAGCAATCAAAACATATTTTCCAGCAGCTAGTGGCCGTTTTTTATTAGCCTGTAAAACATGCATGGAACCAGGCTTAGGGTAGAAATAAACGAAGGATCCCTCTAATTCCACATATGCCATAGAAGGTTATAGGAAGAGAAGGTGTAATAGGTAAGGTTTAATGAAAATACAGTTTTAATCTACATGGTGTGATATAAGGATTTTTATAACTTCCACATTTTTCATATATAATTGCAATATGATATCTATTTATTATTAAATGTTTTTCTTCTTACAATTTCATAATTATTAAAAACATCTTTTCAAACCTTTGATACCTTCAATACCTGTTAGGTGTTGAGGAAATATTGATTTGAAGTAACCGATAAGAGAAAAGTTTGTTATTTAGTTTTCAAATCAGTACTATTCACCTTATTCCTAAATACGCGACGCTTTATTTTCTTATGATTTGATTATTATATACATTGTATGCATATGCTTCAAATCACGAAGCAGACAATACAGAGATATTCAGTGTTGATATTATGTATCAATAAAGCAAGTTGAAAAGTACATTTATAAAATAATTTGATTCCGTCAATATTACATATTCCGTATAGCTTTTTAAATCATTCAATCCCTAAAGTCAAGCTTGCCCGCACTAACAGCCCGCAATAAGGAATGTAAACGCCGATTTATAGTTTAGTTTTTATCCGGTCTATCTTATTACTTTCATTTCAGTTGCATTTATTTATACTAAGGAACAGTTCTGTTGTGGCGAGCCATTAAAACTTAAATAATAATGACTGAGACTAATAGAGTTTCTGATAATGAAAGCGGTCGTGAGCAAAGCGAGCAATTACGGTAATGTTTATACATAAAGGAGAAAAAGGAGAAAAAGAAAAAATGAAATTAGAAATCTCTAAACCCTAGAACTCAACTTTTGGTCGCCATCTTTTGAAAACACCGCCATGTAGCTGCTGCACAGGCCTGAGATAGTCTGGTTCCTGAACACGTTTGCTGCGTATTACTTAAGCAAACGTGTTCGGGAACCTGACTAGGCCAAGGAAAGCCAATAATTCAATACGCTACTCGATATCCCTTAAAGTGGAATCATATTGGTTGCTAATTTTATCTGATCAATCCAGTGTTTCAGCAGTATTTTAGTACCAAAGAAATACATTCAGTTTCATTTAGTTGGAACGTAGTTACGCAGACTTCCGTTTAGTCTGTTTCGACGAAATCACACGGGATTTGAAGATTATTGGTATTAAATGTTTCATTAGTTAACTAGTCATATTGTTTAACTGTACATGAAACTGAATTTTTCTATAAGAATGTTATCTGTGTGTTATACGACATATTATAATCACGAATAAACAAACAAAAAATCAAAAATGTATTCAAAATTATATACAGCCATCTCATGGCTGCGTGCCTTCGTGGGTACATTGGTTATCCGGTGAATCGAAGGTAGCGAGTTCGACTCTTACCTTCGGCACGACTTTTTTTTCTCAAATACTTTTATTTCGAAACCTTTAATTTTGAATACAATGTGAACTGTATTTATTAACTTTTTAAAGTATCCAATTTTCCATAAATAGTATGAGAACCACGTATGCAAAATCCAAGAATAATGAATAAAGAATTAATTCATTTGTGAACAAATAAAACCAAATCTGTAATCAAAGATCATGGTGACAACGACCACAAAATATGTCAACTTAGCAAGTGATCAGTGCATTTTATGCATTTAATGTAAAACTTTGTATTCTATTATTTTTCAC